>JZLH01S0047701.1:27537-41397 GCA_001188425.1 Eucidaris tribuloides
ATGTGCATTTCATACGAGCATGGTGAGTTTCGAAGGATTAGACGACTGTTATCCCGAAAGGCAATGTAGTCAAATTGTAAAAAATATTGTAAATAATCATTACCTGAAGCCGGAAGGGGGCCAAGCCGAGGCGTCGGAGGATGGGGAGACACACATCCTCTGACTGGCATCTTGTCCTCGGTCGTGTGCTCAAATTTCAAGCGGCTCGTCTCGGAATATTCTCACAAAACAAATAAACGTGTCCTCGGAAGATATCTTGTATTTCAAGCGTGCCTCTGACATACGCCATACAAGTGTGTGTGTGTTGGTGTGTGTGTGTGTGTGTGTGTGTGTGTGTGTAGTGTGTGTGTGTGTGTGTGTGTGTGTGTGTGTGTGTGTGTGTGTGTGTGTGTTGTGTGTGTGTGTGTGTGCACTGGGCTACCGGAGAGCCACTATGAACTTTGTGAGGATGTAATTGTAATGTACAATTCTTAATGTGAGTACAAAATAAATCCTGTTTACACGGCTGGACATTTAGGAATACCGCAAAGTTGGCTACGCCACTGCATACAAACACACACACAAACACACACACACACACACACACACACACACACATGCGAGCGCACACACGGACACGCACACACATAACCAACCACTACATACTCAAACTCATGCACAAACAATTAAAGGCAAGGTCCACCCTGACGTCAAGTTGGTTTTAATAAAAGCAGAACAATGAGAGAAACATATTAATGAAGATTTGGTGAAAATTCATCATAGAATAAGAGAGTTATGAATTTTTAAAGTTTAAAATTTGTGACGTCACATGCGAGCAGCTTCCCCATTGTCATGTAATATACATTCCATAAAGTGCATTTTTTTCAGAAAATTGAAAATGATGTTACCTGTACATTGAATATATCATTAGAAACATAATTTCATACATGCTTCTGTGAAAAAAAAACCCCATTCAATTGTCATGAACCAATAAAAAGTGGCAATTTGTTGAATTAATATTGCATGACATATAGGGAGCTGCTCGTATGTGACGTCACAAAATTAAAACTTTGAAACTTCATAACTCCCCTATTCTTTGGTGGATTTTCGCTAAATTTGTATTAATATGTTTCTCTCATTGTTCCGCTTTTATTAAAACCAACTTTACGTCTGAGTGGACCTTGCCTCATACACAAACACGCATAAAAACTCATACACAAACACAAATATAAACTTATACATCCAACACACATACAAACACACACACACACACACACACACACACACACACACACACACACATATATACACGACAAATGATGCAAGATGTACAACACTCATAATCCAATTAATGTTTTCTACAATTCCGCATCTGGACGAGGTCAATGACTGATGAAGGGAATTTCCTCAGATTGTTATCATCCTAGTTTATTTCAACTTTACACATGAAACCCGATCTCCCGCAAACACTTCAAGTTGGTTGCCATGGTGACCATGCCTCATTTGAATTCATAAAATGAACTTGACAAAAATCATCAATAATTGATTGCAGGAATTATGGTAATCGGTCTTTCGTCGAAAATTCCGGTCGTATATATTATGAACGATATTAAAATTGACAAGACTGATCTGTTTGAAGGCACGGCGAAAACCATCTGGCACTTGAATGTCATAATACACACGGAAAGAAAGGAAGACTGGAAGAAGGAAGGGAGAAAGAAGGAAAGAAAGAAAGAAAGGAAGGAAGAAGGGGAGATAGAAAAGAAAGAAAAAGAAAAGAAAAATGAACCGCGATGACAAAGGGCTGGAAATGCCTTCGTTTCATAAGTAAGACGATGCGAGCTATGTCTCCATTGTATCGCGGTTTGTCCGGTATGGCAAGCTGAGACGCCAGAATATCTCGGCGTTTCGATGACCGCCGCCTGTTGAAAAAATTGGCAAATTTGGAAATGCATTGCCTCCGAAAAATGGCCCTAGAATCAAAACGCCTTACTCAAAATCAATGATCTTGTATCATGTTATTGCGAAAAAATGTTCTAACAACGAAATAAAATTAATGACATTTTGCCGATAATGATGAAGAAATTAGCGATCTCATAACTCGTAGCAATTCAATCTGGGCCACCCTGTATATCACCATTATGTAAAGTAAAAGGCAAAGTTGTCGTCTTCATTCAACGCCTTTAAAGCGCTCTTCCTTTACTTTTTCTCCCTGCTCATTGGATCATATCATGCCTATACACAGGTGTGCACCACCGCCACTCCCTGAATAGTATTCATATCCCAGCTGCCACTAAAGCACCCAAGCCAATTTTCAAACATCGGGATTTTGGTTCCTTTCAGGTACCCATTGGTACGCCTGGGTGGAGAGAAAGATATTGTGGATGAAGTGCCCTGCTAAAGGACACGGGCGCCACGACGGGACTCGAATCGGGGATCTCTCACTCGAGAAACCAAAGTCTTATTCACTGCACAGTGTGTCCCAGAAAAAAGTAAACCGAGATTGATGAAGATATTTTTATATCTTATTAACAAATATGAAAAGAATATCGTGCATAGTTGGAAAGTATATATTCTCTTCTTTAATTTGATACTAGTCACAAAAATTTCCATTTACGCATGGCTGAGCAAAGACAATCAGAAGAGACACAGTCATAAAATCATTTGCACGCGCAAATTTGAAATTCAAGCTGTCATCCTTGGATGTATTCAGATTATCTTCAATATTGAAGGGCATCATTAAAAAGCCTGTTATTTCTTTTTTCATATGGTACCACATTTGTGACAAATAAGCGATGCATCAATGAGAAAAGACAATTTGAAAAGATGTTTGTTTTCGAAAATGTTCCAAAATGCATATTTTGACCCTGCTTTCTGGATTTGGCAGCCAGCGACCAAGAAATCACGTCGCGCACAAGATTCGGAGCCTATGCCCCCATGTGAAGTCAGCCGTGCGTGAACCCCTTGTTCAGCCTGCTTCCAATTGATCAGAATGCAGTTCATTCTAAAAATCACGCTAAAACAGGCATGTTTTAATTTTACTTGTTCTCCGGCATACTTCATTCATGTTTTACGCATGAGGTGTCAGATAAAAGAAGAAATAATGAATGTTTATGTCATGCTTTTGTTTCCTAAAAATATTTTCATCTAATACCCTGAAAATTCAAAGATTGAATATGTGCGTGCAAATGAAATTTAGGTAGCACCAATATTAATGTTTTAATTCAGTCATGCGTAAACAATGAATAATAAGTTGTGTATCAAATGAAAGAAGAGAAACAGGGCTTTACAAACATACCTAATTCATTCAATAAATAGTTTATTAATTAATATTAATTTAATAGAATATTTTTGCCATGAAATCCGGTTTCCTTTTTTCTGGGACACACTGTATAGCCACGAGACCTACATCGTCGTCGGCGTCGTCGCTATCAGCACAGATTTTGTCATAATCCTGATGAAGGGGGGGGGTAGCGGTGAACAAAAATTTCAACATTTTCAAACACCCCCCTTTTGCTAAAGGGGGGTGTTTGACACCTAAATCACCCCCTTTTGCCAAAGGGGGTGTTTGAACACCCCAAACACCTCCCCCACCCCCCTGCGTACGCGTATGTACAAACATTTTTGTCTCATCATTCGAGTTTGGGTATCTAATTTCCCCCAGTATGCCGAAATCCAAGAGAGCCAAGATTTGTATTTGTATAGTATAATAGTTTATTAAGATAAAACATTAACAGAAAATGGGAGCACCAAAATTACTCATATGGTATAATTCCAGGGCAAATTGATATGAAAGACAACTTTTACCCCAATTTAATATTCAGTGTGAGAAAAACAGTAATAACCTGAAATCTGCCCATCGGTTGAGGTAATGATAAGCTCATATTTTTGCAAACGTGTTGTATATTGGTTATTTTACTGTTCCAAAATAATGAACTTATTAAATTTCATGGTAACTAAATAGGGATTTTTATTAGAAAGATCTTCTTTATAATCATTTATGAAATTCTGGGAATTGAATAATGCAGAATTTTCACCTAGATATATATTCTTAAAGAGTATTGTAAAAACAGTTATGAGGAATGGACAAAATATTTTGATCAGGGGCTCTTGCACGAAACTTTTTTCCGGAGAATAAAATCTGATAAAATCTGGTATTTTGAACAGAAGAGTTATTACCCTATACGGTAAACGGAATTACGATAACAACAGTTTTCATATATTACCAGATATATTTTCCTAGTATAAACATTAAGTAACAAACCCCATGGGGTAAGGTGTGTAATTTTCTTGCGCAAACACACAGACACACGCACACACACACACACACACACACACACACACACACACTCACGCGCGCGCGAGGTATTCAGACTCACATGTTAAAAAGATCAGTAGTTCAGGGGCCTGTTTCATAAAGCTGTTCGTAAAGTTACGCATGACTTTACGAACGACTGGAACACGTTCTTGGGTGCTACACTAATCACATTCTAAATCATTTAGCACAAGAACTGATCACCAGTCGTTCGTAAAGTCATGCGTAACTAAAGGGGCCTTCACACTCTGACGAATTGGCATTGCGTATCCATTGCGCATGCAACATTTTGACATTCATCGGCATACGCTATAAGTTCGTTTGGGAATCGTTTTGACGTCGTTGTTATCCGTTTTAATACGCAACAGTACGTTATTGTTTGTTCCGTACGTTGAAAAATTTTAAGAGCATGCATAAAATTTTTCGACGTATACCAAACGTACAAGCCATGCACAGCGCGTACGTTCTGACGTTGCAATGCGAACGTTTTATTCGTCAACAGTACGGAAGCGGTAAGTCGCCAATACAATTCCGTTGATCGGCCATACGTAAGGCCCTTTCTCCGCAAACGTTTTGCGTGTTGGTAGCGAATTAAAATTTACTTCTCATGTCTATCCATGTGGGCTTATCATGCTTATGCTAGATTGCGCTTCATGTATCTGGGTGTGTGTGTGTGTGTGTTGTGTGTGTGTGTGTGTGTGTGGTGCTGTGTGTGTCCGTGTGTGTGTATATGTGTGTGTCGTGGTGTGCTGTGTGTGTGTGTGTGTGGTGTGTGTGTGTGTATGTGTGTGTGTGTGTGTGTGTGTGTGTGTGTGTGTGTGTGTGTGTGTGTGTGTGTGTGTGTGGTGTGTGTGTGTGTGTGTGTGTGTGTGTGCGTGTGTGTATGTGTGTATACATAAATTATGTTTGTGTGTCTATCTGTCGTTATGTGTGTGTGCCCTTCTATCTGTCTTTGTGTGTGTGCTACAATGACAATTCAAAACGACTGGCCGCTGCGAGTAACCTACCCATGGCGAACATTTTATAAGGTCTGGTCTATATCATTGGTTTATAATAATCCAAATCATGTAATTTTGTTAATTTTTTTCTACATTAAATGAATTATCTTCACTCGATGAAGGAGACAGAAAATCACTTTGATTTAGCAGGTAAAACGCTTATTGACGCAGTAGAAAGGGGAAGAAAAGAGTTCAAACTTTAAGAACTGGGTGTGTCAAACGATGTTGTCTATACGATGACACATAACACTGATCCCCATTATAAAGCCGCCTCAATCACCGATCATCATAAACAATGCCATGAATAATGTGAACTCTTTCGAATAAAGTATACCTGTACGCGTGGAAACCGGAGCAAACAGTTTCTCAAAACACTGGCTATAAGGTCATGGGTTCGAATCTCGTATGCACGTGATCTTGAGGACGGTCCCTTTTTATTCCAGACCCTCAAATTAATTCAGTATCATAACTATAACAAATGACATACTTTAAAGTCAGTGTATAAGTTTGGTCGAACTCACAATTATTTCTCATCAATCTTTCATAAAGAAAGAATAGTTTTTTTCATCAGACATCAAAGAGAAGTATCAAAGACATGATACATGTATTTGAATGATGAGCGAGCATATACAAGTAGACTATGTAAATAGTGAAATGTCGCCCCCTGACTTTTGTATTTTTTAATTCATTTCTCAGAAATAGAAGTGTTTAAGAACATGTGATTTCAGGATCTATCTGAAAACGAGGAGAAAAAAACATATCCACAAACCAAAAGTATTATCTACGGTACCCTTAACAGGAAAATTCTTTAATCCCAATGGTATAGTCATACGACAGAATAATCATATACACGCTGCGTTAATAAATACCCACATATCTTTAACCAACTCACGGATGAATAGCTCATTTTTACTGGTCCATAGCAACGAATAACAACAAAATGTGAATAAAGCCAAATATTTTTGCGGTTCAACAAGGACGACCTGCTAGATCATGCGAGGAGATGTCACTGAAAAGTGTTGTTAGAACGCGTGTCAACAACACACGCTAATCGTAAATGGCTTTATCCAGTCAATACCCATTATATTCAATTTATAGTTCAGCCAACTCACCCAAGTACGACACACTCCCTCGTGACAGGCGGTAAACTCTCGGCTATCTACCCTGCCAGCTGGCCGCCAGTCGAACAGCAGCCGGGAAACACTAAATTGAAGGTGAGTGTTTAATGATAGTTATAAATTGGTCGTTTTGGATATGATGATTCAACTATATGATACACCGCAGAAGTATACGACGCGCAACATTATTTTTTCCATGCAGAGGGTATGGTTAGAGAGAATACAATATTTGGCGTCTGCTCAGTATAGTCCACTGGATTTTACGTGCATGAATTGGTGCATGTAGCCTACATGCAATCTGCTAACATTATTTTTAATATAAACACAACAAAAAAGTAACTACCCCCTTTTTCAAAATACCATAACTTTTTAAAGAAACGATTTTGAGCAAAATCATTTGGCAAGGGTGTTCCTGCACTGATTTACTAACTTCTGTGTGGAAATGTGATTGATCCGTCGAGTTATGCATGAGTGAGCACGTATTAAAGGCAAAAATGTCACTTTTGAAAAAGTCACAAGGATCATTTTCAGGTATTTGTGATGCAGGATTTTGACAAATTCTGTTTCTGTTGAATGATTAGCCCCTATTTATGTTAATCACCTATCGTTTGACCCCCTGACACCTCTTTTGGCACTTTTCGTATATTTTACGCTTCAGTGAGCTCAATTTAAAAAAAATCCATCCTTCCTCAATTTCGAAAGTGTAAAATCCATTAAGTTCATTGAAAAAATTAAATCCAATATTTTTCAGCAAAATGTAGCTTTACATGTTGTACAAACATAAAAGGTTGTAACCATGTCATGGTTCAGTGAGCACACTTTATAAATAAAGCAAAAATGCCATTATTTACCATTATTTTGGCATAAGAGATGACTCCTGTGACTTTTGAAAAGTGGCATTTTTTGTCTTTAATGCACGCTCATTCATGCATGGCTTGACGGGTTAATCTTATTTTCACACAGAGGTTAGTCAATGAGTGAAGAAATGTTCCTGCCAAATTATTTTGCTAAAATTTATTTCGTTAAGAAATTATGGTAGTTTGAAAAAGGGGGTAGTTACTTTTTTTGTTGTGTTTATGTATGAAATCGAATTTATCCGTTCGTGTGCGGGTACTTCTCCCTTCGTCTACTACCAGTTTAAAATTCTACATACAGATTTGAGCGATTAATTGATTAGTTGGTTGATTGATTGATTGATTGATTGATTGATTGATTGATTGATTAATTGATTGATTGATTCATTGATTGATTGGTTGGTTGGTTGGTTGGTTGGTTGATTGATTGATTGATTGATTGATTGATTGATTGATTGATTGATTGATTGATTGATTGATTGATTGATTGATTGATCAATCAAATAATTAAGTAATTTGAACATTCATGTCTATATTCTCCAAACCATGCAATACAAATTTATGATCATAATGATGATAAAGTCAGTGGTTGTAAATCATCTTTTATGAATCATTAGAGTTTCACTCAAATGCTTATTGTTATTGTAGGACAAACGTCAGGCTGGTGACAGTTCCAAATGTCATAACAGATTTCAAATGAAGTATTTAGCTGTTGGGCACTTTTGTTAGTTATGCAGAGTAGATCCGGTCACAAATGACTCCATTTGGGGATGAAATATATCGCATAAAGCTTATCAGATGACGCCATTTAATCTTTTACAGACAATCCTTTTAGTAAAATAGTTCTACTCAATTTGACGAAGAGTAATAATTTTGAAATCCCCTCGGGGTTGTTCCCCTCGCGAGGTATAGGTAAAATTTTTAAAATCTGAAGTCTAAAAGTTAGAACACGACATGTGGTGCACAATAATAGCAAGACAAGAGAAAACAATTGGAATAATATTGCACCACATAACAGGAAATTTAGAACCATGAATATGTTCATTTCATGATGTCGTGACTTTTTGACAAATGGTTTTAATCAATCCGATGAATTTTGAACTTATCTCTGGGGTGTGTGGGAGAGGTGTTCTCCTCCCCAATAGGGTAAGACTTTGAAACGTTCAGTCTCGAAACATACAGCTCTAAAACGATTAAACAGTTCAAATGATATTGACATGCACTATAAAACAGATTTAGAACCACGAGATGGTCCATTGTCATTTCACAACTTGTTGGCAAATAGTCGTACTCAATCTGATAAATAACCATATTTTGTGATTCTCTGTGGGTGAATGGGAAGGGTGCAGGGACATCGGAACGTATTTTCATTTGAGGGCATACGCGTACGCAGGGGGTGTTTGGGGTGTTCAAACACCCCCTTTTTCCGCGAGAATCACCCCCCCCCCTTTTTCGCGCGGAAGGCCAGTAAAGGGTATGTTTGAATTTTGGACCGTAGATGGGAGCGATTTATTTGGGTCGTCCCAAATCCTCCCCCCCCCCACCCAGTGAAGCAAGTTTCGGCGACTGAGCGGTCGACAGCGACAGAAGAAAAAAAAAATATTGGAGCTTGAAGATTTGAGGCACGAAAAAAAAATTCACCACTACCAACCCCCTCCACCTCCACCCACTGCAGGGAAAAGTTCGCAGGCGCTGACAGGTGACACGGAGAAAAATTTTGGACCTATGGGCGAATCTGAACGGGAAAAAAAATTGGACTTGGATTTGGAGGAAAAATTCACACTCCCCGCCCCCACCGAGCGAAGTTATTCGGCGGCTGGCGCCGACCGGAGAGAAACATGAACCATAGGATTTGGCGCGGAAATGAACACCCCCCAGACCCCCCACTGGCCAAAACATACGCGCTACGATACTGCATTGAGGTGCAGATAACAGACACCAAGTGAGTTGCAAGTTGCATAAGAAAGATAGACCATATATTTCCCACAAATTAATTTACCAGTGCAAAATTGGCAATAGATTTTGATCGTTGACTACATATATATGCTAACTGTAACCCAAATATACTAGAACTGGGAGTAATGCATATACCAAAATTCCAGCGATTGTGTATATTCAAGCGAGTTTTACAAGATTTTCATTCGCTCTGTAACAAAAACATGTAGATCTTATACTGGCTGCTATTAAAACTCCGATATATTGCTTTTCTTATTATGTTGAACTGAGACGATGAAGAGAAATCAAGTGATAGATCAAACGGAGCATCATTCGGATATATAAAGGATATACAGATTGGTTCGTGAGGACAGCGTATGATATGTGGGGCCAGTGTAGTGGTCCACATGAACAAGTAATAGTGGCTATTTCTTAGAAAAATGTATATACTATCATCTATACTTTTTCTATCTGATATTATCGTATCTATCGATATAATTCTACACATAGTTATATTTTACAACGAATTTAAGCATGAGAAGCAATGTGTAGGTGACAAATTCGGGCGAAAGGAGCGCAACAGAGAAAGTGTATGTCATATAAACACACACCAACAACACCACACACACACACACACACCACACACACATCAACACACACAACACCCACACACACCACACCACACACACACCACACACAAACCACCAACACGCACACAACGCAACATAGCCACACTCATACACACACACTAGCACATTTAAAATAACAAACAAAGTACACACCACACAGCAAATACATTATCTGATATTTTAAATTAAAAAAAAACTAACTTCACAAAAGGATAGGCTCCCAAGAATCAGGGTGTCAGGGACTTTTTGAGTTAGGAAATTACATGCAACCTCAGTCTATGCCTATGTACTTATCTTGTATCGTACGTATCATTGTATTGTTGGATGCCCTCTTCATAGAGGTCATGTAAATTGCCATTTGTTTCAGAACATACAATGAAGACCATGACGGAGTGATAAGCAGTAGAATTCTACTGGTTGAAATTTACCATCAAATTTAAGTCGAAGTGGATCGTCTAGCCGCAAAGTCCGGCTATTAATAGTGCAAAAAAATTCACAGTCAAGATGAAAATGAGGTTGATGAACTAACCTTGATGATAACTACAGTATAATGATAATTATCATCTATCTATCCTACTCTAGTCTATTATCAATATCTATCTATCTATCTATCTATCTATTCCTACACCTACATCTATCTAAATCTATATATGTATATGGTGTGAGTGCTCGATGTGTCTGTGTGTCTGAATGTGTCGACCTGCTCTGTGTGAAAGGTAGTGTTGTAAAGAGAGCTAGATTTTAGAACATTAGACATTTTCCATACGCAGTAACAGTTGTAGATTTTATCGCAATATTTCATGTATTTCATCCCTTGTAAAACTTTGCATTTTTATTCGAGCACAGAATAATTTACATCTTTAAGTATTGCGTGATGCAAGGTATTTTTATACTTAATACGAAAGTATGGCAAAGTATTAGGCATGACAAGTATAACAGATGTAAATTGATCATAATCTGTGACAACTTCAATTATTATAGAGAGACAACTATCCCATATAGAGCATGACTGACTGCAGTTAAGAAAGTGTATTCGATGAATTTGTGCGACCTTTATCAATTTATGCAGAGACTCATACCCTACGAGATTGTGTAAAGCTTGTTTTAATATAGGCTGTGGAGAGAGTCAGCCAGAATTAGTGGGAACCCTAGATCAGGTGAGGCAATTTACATTACTTTTCGAATCAGCTTTAACGATAAATAATGAATCAAAATGACTTCAAATAACGTAAGATTTTTAAATTATATCTGTATGCAATCATGTTCTATATTATCGGTATATTATACATTCATGGTAGTGGCACGGAGCGGGTAGAGTGGGAGGCGATGAGAGAAATATTACGCCACCCTATTACCCTCCTTCATCTGCAACTGTCCAACCATTTCTTGCTATATCGGTCCGATCCTCGTCACGAGTAAGAATTAATTGTCAACTTAATACTTTCCCCCGAAATTTAGATCAGATCCGATCCACACGTATTATACCGTATTTGACCAGGCAAAATTTAAGCCTGAGTAGGGAGCAAAGGCGCTGAATATCTTACGGATGTGCGATTTGCCTTGTACGCTCGGAAAGCGTGGAATATGGTTTTAATCGGATTGATCCTCTCGGGTGCGCTGCTTACAGCATACTTAAAAATTAATGGTATTAGAGGGACTTGCTAATAATCACATGTCACATCGCAATGTGATGGATTGGCTGTTTGAATTGAGGCAGGGACTGCGAAGTAGAATTAACAAGTAGGACAAGTAGATCTGACGTTGAACAGAAATCGTATACACAGCGCAACGGTAAAAGATTAGTCGTGAAATCGTTATGTGTGTGATGTGCTTGTGATGAATCTCGATATGTCGATGATCGATGAATGTGTGTGTGTCGTGATGTGCGTGTGTGTGCGGCGGACGTGTGTGTGTTGTGTAGTAGTGTTGTGATGTGTGTGACCTGTGCTGTGTCCCCCCACTGTAGTAGATGTGTGTGTGTGTTGTTGTGTGTGTGTGTGTGTGTGGTTTGACTGTGTGTGTAATGTTAGTGATGTGTTGTGTGTGAGTGTGTACTGACTTGTGGTTGCTGTGTGCTATAAAAGAGAACAGAGAAGGGGGAGATGAATCATTCGAGAGCCAAGCTCTGGAATAGGAATGTGCACAACTACTGTAATTGGCACCACAGAGCGCGAAAAACAATCACCTGCCTCATATAATATTGAAATAAAATATATGGCATCATTTATACATAAAAAAACCAACACACAACGCGTTAAGGCGATTGATGGTAATGAATATGGATATCATCGTAAATTACCCCAACCACCCGAGTTAATTCAGACCACAATGCTTGAGCGTATTATCGAGTCATAGTTCTCACAGCCCAAAATAAAACTCCGGTCCGGATAGTTTATTCAATCCCTTGTGTGTAATCGAACATTATCTATGCTCGCGATAACGCGGAACCATTATCAAAAACACATTTCAGTTCCCCCCCCCCCACCGGCAGCATTTAAGGACCATCATTTCACACGCCAATCCTCATACACACGACACAAATACAGACCAATACAAACACACACAACACCACACACACAACACACCACAAAAGACAAACACACAGTCAAAATCCAACACACCCAATTCAATTCTACAGCAAAAACAACCACCGTAAACACACAAGCGCACACTCAAAAAGCAAGAAGCCGCAATCAATACACAGAACACACCAATAAGGCACACATCAACATCAAACATCCCCCCCCCACAACAACACACACACTTAATAGAACACATTTCACAACACGACGATTAACACCACAACACACAACACACAAACACCCACAACACACACAACACAACGCCAGCACCACATAGCACACTAACACACAACAGCACGACCTAACACAACACACCCACACACAAACCGAAAGATACGAAATCTCCCAATCAAACAAAAAGACGACAGTCATTAAATAACCGAAAAATGGCCGTATTATCTTGTATAGATACAGAGACTAATATAACATAGCAAAGGGCTCACAAAATCACCGCTGAGGTTAAAAATAATATAAATGCACGAATCCACGATAAAAAGAAATAATAGCACTAAATAAGTAGGTCAGCTAGATACGCAAAAACTACAAATACATACACTAAGATTAGATAGAATAGCAGTAGATAGCAATATGATAGATAGATGATAGGACTGAATAGAATGATAAATTAGATAGCTGATAGTATATAGATAGATCGATAGCGATGACATGGTGGATAGAATATGATAAATAGGATACCGATATATAGATGATAGCAGAATATAAGAAGAGGTAGGATGGACTAGAAAAGATACCCAGTCCAGATAGATCTGCAGATAGATAGAGATTCAATAGGATCCAGATAAGACGAGAATAGCAGCAGATTAATAGATGGAAATAAGAACTCCACACAACAGATATATCAATAATATTATTTGCAGCAACTAGCGCACAATAAATACGTCTTCATCTACTGTAGGAAAACGACAATACGAATGTAATTGTGTCTTCACAGTTTGAAGCACTATTCCTGAATACACAGAAAAAAATACACACTTATAAGTGACCGCAGAAAGTCAAGATACTCGTAAAACTACTGGCGACAATAATTAAATAAGTAATTAAAAACACTATATCATCTCCTAATTAGCGCCATATTTATCTATCATTCATCAGGACTTGCTGTCACTCGAGCTTAGATGTACTGAGGTGGTTAATTCCCAGTTATGCATAGATAGCAGACGCACCTCACCATAAGTTCATCGAGGTGAGCCCTGTTCGACTTACTGCTGTAGGGTGAGAATCCACCGGGCCATACGATTCGATCGGGTGCTGGCGGAAAGCGAGTAGGCGAACAGCGGACAAGTGCCCTTGATGAGAATCCAGGGCAGGAGCTTTGTTTATAGCATGGCAAACCCCCTCAAATTCCCTTATTATTATAAATCAAATCGGTCACTTTTAGAGGTGATAACCATGATAAAACACACTTAGGAATATATTCTAATCTGGGTGA
>JZLH01S0047711.1:1713-14783 GCA_001188425.1 Eucidaris tribuloides
GCCAAAGGCTCAAGTGAGCTATTGCGATCGCTTTTTGACCGTCTTCCGTAGTTCGTTGTGCGTCATGCGTAAACTTTTACACATTTTCATCATCTTCTTTAAAACCCATGATTGGATTTAGCCCAAACTTGGCAGGAATGATCCTTATGGTGTGGGGATTCACGGGTCCTCTAATGGTACCCCTAGCCCCCCTAGGGGCCCAGGGGGAGGGCCATAAAGGGCCAAAAGTAGGTAATTTTCAAACTTCTTCTCTAGATCCAGAGATAGTTAAGCGAAGTCAATGTGTGTGTAGATACCTCTGTATGCGATGAATTATTGTTCCTCTTGACAATGCCCAGGGTGGCCCCGTTTGGCCCCTGAGGGGGACAACATGTTGGGGGAGGGGTCTATGGGAATAATCCACATTTACATCATTGCATATCAATGGATTTAGACTTGGTGGGAATGATCCCTAGGGGGAGGGGATAGAGGGTTCTTGAAATGGCACACGTAGGACCCCCTGGGGGCACAGGGGACAGGGCCCATAAGGGCCAAAACTAGGTAACTTTCTAACCACAAGCCCATTTATAACCAAACTTAGGTGGTAGATGCATAATAGGGACCTCAATGTTTTTTGGGGTTAAAGGTCACGTATGTAGGTCAAAGGTCAAATGAGGTCAAATGACAGAATATACCTGCAATTTTCTATCAATCCATTTGTAACTACATGTAACTTGAATGGTAGATGTCCTACATGTTTAGGGACATCAATGTTAAATTGGTATCAAAGGTAACATAAGTATGTGTAGGTCAAAGGTCAAATTAAGTCAAAGGTTTTATATAATGGATGTTAGCATTTAACTTACAAAAATAACTTGGCAAAATCAAATATATGGCAAAGGATGCAAAATTTTTCACCTTGTAGCTCCATGGTGCCTAGATATCATGCTTCAAGGGCCAAAACTGTGTATAATTTATGTTCTCAATGTGGGCACCACAGAGAGGTTACGAGATCTCAGGTGAGCGTCGTGCCCCCTGGGGGTCTTGTTATTTTATTTGGCAGTGCTGTTTTTGTTGATTAGAAATATCCCCCCCCCCCCAAGTAGGGTCATGATGCAGCTTTCCTGTAGAAATATGCAAAATTTAATTAGCCAAACTGACATTATCTTTAAGTTAAGATCTTTAGCAAGTAAAAGGTTTACAAATTTACTGAAATCTGTATTTTGCTAAGTTATAAAGTTGCAATTTGTCAACTTTTGTTTTAGTTTGTCTTTAAATTATCAGGATGTTTATATTCTCATGCTTTTCTTTTTTTTGTAATGATTGTTTATTTAATAAAGCTGAAATGTTTTCATGTTTCAATCTCAAGTTTGTTGTCTGTTTTCTGAATTAGATGCTATCGATGAAAAGCTGATGAAGCACACACTATCTGAAATTCGTAATGGCAAGACGGTCAAAATTCCTGTCTATGATAAAATCAAGAACTCAAGGTAATTGTATGGATGAGAATTGGAGTGGATGAATATGGTATTAATCTTAAAGAAGCATTCAGAAACTGAATATTTGAGTAAATTAAGTACTAGTAAGGCAATGCATCTAAATATCACCACCCCAAAATGATGTATTTTTGTTTGTTTATTGCTTGGTATCTCTCGTGTAAAAGGAAAGGTATTGTCTACTGGTAATTATATTGTCATGGAATAAAAAAAAATGATTGTGAAAATGAATTGTAGATGACTAATCAAGTACAAAATGATTGTCATCAGACAAGAAATTTAATGAAATAATTTAAGTTTGGTTGGAAATAAACTACATGTACATTATTTTGTATTAACGGGGTTGATGTATGTACATGTAAGTTGTAAAAAAGTTATGTATGGCCCTTGTACCTCAATTATAATATTTTACATGATTTTTGTCATTTTTGATCCCCCTACTACATTTTTGATGTAATTATCTTTTCCTTGACATTTCTTTTCTGAGATTGCACTCAATGCACTGTTTTGTTCAGATCAGGGTTTTCACTTTGAGAAATAACTTCACACTTCAGATAATAGAAATTCATCATGCAAGATTTTAATTGGACTATACCCAAACAGTACACATACTGGAACATGAGCTGCATTACACAATCCCAAATTTACATCATGAGTAGGACATCAATGTGGAGGAAAATGAGTACAGGCTTTCCAATTTTGGTGACAACGGTACCAGAAAACACAAGTTATAATTTTGACAATATCAGGACTGGGGAGATGTACTTTAAACTTAATCACAGACTTTATTTTGAGGAATGTAGTTTTTTGTTCTCAGTAGTCAGCTACTGTTTGCGAAAAGACACACATATAGAAATGTGGTTTGTGCAGCAACACACAAGGAAGTGGCAGCAAAGTGCACAGTGCTTCAAAGTATCATGTTTGCATCTGTTAGTTTTGGACAGTCACCTTCAGGTGTATGAATTTTGCATGCTGTTCTTCACCTGTTCAAATAATGAAACAGATTGCTCACAACATGGCATTATCCAATTTGCCTTTCTCAGAAAACCTGAATACTTGCCAAAAAAGAAATTACATTATAAGAGGCATTGAAGCATTTGGGGAGGTAAACATAATTGTTGACATACTTCACTGACTGGCAGAGGTCATGGATGGGAAAGCCGTCGTAATCCAATTTCCTGTTCTGCAGTGTTGTATCCAAGGTTGGCTCTAGGCCAATTTCTGGTGGCCGTGGTCTAGGTCTTGGTCCAAGGCACATGAACAAACCCTAGGGAAGGGTTGTGTTTTGGGCCAGCCTTGGTCTCGGACCCTGTATCTGGTAGGTGGGCTGGATGGGTTCCTATCTGAAGTGATATTTGAAATACCGCCTCGTTGGTTGTGCGGCAAAAAGGCCCCAGCATATGCTCCTGGCAGAAGGGCCTTAACACTGAATTATCTCTAACTTGAAAACCATTTGCTCTTTTCACATGGAATCAAAGCAGTGTGATATTTTTAGATCCTTCTGTCAGTGTGTTAAGTGCAAATATCAAATAAGGCAATATTTCTCAAATTACAGAAAATTTACTGTTATGCTTCAGGCACCAAATCTGCACATACAGTAGGCATAACAGATACATGTATAGTGTTCCAGTGTTGTCTGCGTATATATTTGTGCACCTGTCTGGCTGTCTGTCTGTGTGTCTTTCTGTCCATACGTTTGTTCCGACATCGATGTCATAGCCATCCTTTGAATCGTCTCTGTGTTTCTCATGTTGGAAAATCTTAACTAACTACTGAACAAAATATTCTGGGGTAATTACTTCAAATGTCAAACATAATAGCACAATATGTCACTCTTCCATATTTTAGAGCAACGTGACAAGTTAATAATGTGCCCAGTTATGGAATGATGAACTTCATAGATTTAGGGGATCAGTGAAAGATCAGAGTTGATGAGTTAGCCAGGGTTAACCTTCAACCTACATTATCTTGTGACATTTGTCTCGTATGAATATGTGTCATTGCACTGGCTGTTTCGAATAACTAGTGTACTTGTGAATTGGTTGTTCCATGTTAAAAACAAACACATTTCATTTCATTTCTTTTGAAATATTTCAGGAAAACGGATGACTTCTCAGTGATTTACCCAACAGATGTTGTTCTCATAGAGGGCATCCTGGTCTTCTATTTCCGAGAAATCCTGGACATGTTTGACATGAAGCTGTTTGTTGACACCGATGCAGACACAAGATTATCAAGAAGAGGTGTGTAGCCCTTGCAGTATTGGACGGGAGGACTAGGGTTAGCCAGGGCTTGAAAATAGCATTTGCCCACTTGCCCAGGGCAGGTGTTTTCAGGTTTCCTATCTCCAGCAAAATAACAGGATATATGATGGATATTATACAAAATTGATTTCTTATTACATTTCTCTCATACATATTTTGTACACCTTGGTATGTGGCCTGTTTTAGTCGGCAAAGATTTCCTAGCTTATGAAGAAAACTGTTTTAATCACTTTATAATTTGGATGTAGAGTTTTGTTACAGTACTTCTCAATTCATATATTCTCAAAATTATGGTGCGAAATTGATCAGTTGCAAATTATAAGTAGATCACTTTGCAGGTAAGTATTAATGCTTGTCTAGCACAAAGTTCTGTTAAAATCTGATCTAATTTCTCAAACCCATTGTCCACTGAAGCTGCACTGCAAACCTAATTTAATTACACAGTGTTGAAATGCTCATGAAATCCTATTTCTGTGCTTTCATGATGGGTTTATTGTTTGTTTTTCAGTGATGAGAGATGTGAAAGAGAGGGGTCGAGATTTGGACAAGGTGCTGGTGCAATACGTCAAGTTTGTGAAGCCTGCATTTGAAGAATTCTGTCTTCCAACCAAGAAGTATGCCGACATCATCATTCCAAGGGGTGCTGAGAATACGGGTATGTTGGCTCATGTTACAAGAATATTGAAATCATTTCATCTAGAATTGCTTTTTCATGTCCGATACGGGATGCCTCATCAGCTCATCTGATTGTTTTGGGAAAGCGTCATTGCTAAATGGCACAGGCACACTACTGATGGGACCGTTTTGATTCACACGTCAAGGAATTCTTCAGGTTACGGCACTGTACACCTGGGAGAGGTTATGATGCTGTCCCCCACTCTTGATAAGAGTAGGGTTTTCGACATATGGCTTCACAACCCCCCCCCTTCTCAAACCAACAAGGCTCTTTGTCTACAATGAGCACATTCTTGTTTTGAACCCTACGGTCCCTACCCAAGGGTGGGGACTGCCTCATAACCCCTCCCCGGTGTACAATGCTGTGGTGCAGAGAATTCCCCGACATCATAATAAAGAAACAACATCGACAGTCCATCTGCACGGATTGGTAACAACATTTTCCTGCCTCCAAATCAGATGAGCTGATGAAACGTCTCGGATCAAATGTGAAACTGTTCTCCTTGGAATTAAAAAGTAAGTCCAAATGAAATAAGTTATTTGTTACATGGAATTTACCTGGATGAATCATAACTTACATCATTCATTAAATCATGTTAAACTTTATTGTAATAGATCATTATTACAGAATTTTAAAATTAAATGGCAAAATTGGAAGTACTCCTCTTTTTAGGACTCAATACTTTAAAAATCAAAAGTTTCTGCAGTGAAAATTTCACAGTCGTAGATTAACTCTTTGTTGTACAATTATTCAGAAAATGCTGTACATAACTGAAAATTGTTCTTGGGGATCAAATTCTCTCAGGGCCAGAGATTAAATCAAAACTGGTAAATTTATGCTTGTTGCTCATCAACTAAATAAATTCAATACAAATCTTTCCAGCTTGAAAACACTCTAGCCAGTGTGTTTCAACCGTGTTAGTTCTTTAGGGACTTTTGACTTCTCCCAGTCACGTCACTGCCCTCTAAAATAATGAATATTCTCATCAGAGGGCCCAGTACTTGCCAGTATTCAGTTTGTTGTTGACTTCAGTTATCTAGTGTAGTGCTGTATCACTTTGGTTATTTTCAAAACATGTTCACCTACTATGAAAACAACAGTTTACAGATAGCCTCTTATGAATATTAGAAAGCTTTTTAGTTTCGGGGGGGGGGGGGGGGGGTAGGAAGAGTATTATTGCTCTGAAATAATAGTGTCAACATGCTACTCAGCGTAAGAAATACACAGGGGCTGAGGGCGATTTAGCCCCCCCTTAAATCACAAAATAACCCTCAATTATCCTCATATGGTTCAATGTATAACGTAATGGCATCACTACATGTAAATCAGGCTTGAAAGTAGCCACCAAAAATAAAATTTTATTTCGTGCCCTAATGCTTCTTTTACATCCACTGACTATTAGTCATTATGGATAACAACGAAATTAGTCAACTCTGTTATCGTACCAACACCAGAATATGTTATCATGTTTTTGTAGCAAAGTGACAAACAACGGTAAGGTGCATCCTAAAAATGCTGAATGGTTTTGGACCTTTAGTATCAGTTGTCGGTTAAGCTTGTCGAAACAGCACAATTCTAGTGTGTTCATTTAGATTTTGGATTAAGGTATTGGGCTTGTCATTAGCATCTTTTGCTTGGGAAATATAACGCTTGAAATGAAATGCAAATATTTAATTTAAAGTCTCAGTTGGGGAATTTTTACATTTGTTCACTTTCTCAGAGCCTTCTGGTATTGCTGTACTATACCTGACTTTGACTTTGTATTCTAAAGTTCAGAATTTGAAAAGATTAGGTACAATCATTGAAAGGAACACCAAATATGTTACTTATTGCCCCAGTGTTGAAATTGATTCCTCATCTATGTCTTGAAGAGTTGGTACAGTCAACTCTGCAAAAGTCGAATCTGTGGGAATTGAAGAAATAGCTTTGACTTGGGCAAAAGTCACTTATAAGAGATCCAAAACAAAAGAAAACAAACACTAGGGGCCAGAATTGGGCCTTTGACGTTGGCAATTATTTAACTTAT
Organism: Eucidaris tribuloides; assembly: GCA_001188425.1. Classification (NCBI taxonomy): domain Eukaryota; kingdom Metazoa; phylum Echinodermata; class Echinoidea; order Cidaroida; family Cidaridae; genus Eucidaris; species Eucidaris tribuloides. The sequence goes on from JZLH01S0047711.1 coordinate 8,155, forward strand.
GTGACTTTGACTTACGGAGAGTTAACTGTGATCTAAATTTCTTGCTTTTTTCCTCCACATTAGTTGCCATTGGTCTCATAGTTCACCACATACGGGATATCCTAAACGGTGGAATCAAGACGGAGTATCAGAACGGCCGCTCGAAAGCCAAACTAAACGACGGGCTGTCACCACCCATACACAATGTACCCTATGAGTCATCGGGGAACAGAAAAATATCAATGTCCGAGTCAGGAACTGGAGGGCGCCCCCACTAGTTGCGGCATTGTTTTATGACGCCGCACACAGTTGCAGCTGTTGTGTGTGAAATGAAAATGACATTGATGTGTTTATGAGAAACACATTGTAGAACATTTGGAGTTGTGTAGGACTCAAAGATAAGAAGTCAACCAACTCAAGTAGCTATCGAAATATGGATGTCATTAATGCGGCAGGAATTGACAGGTTTACTTTTAAATTCGGAACCAGTTTTGTTCATCATCAAGACAGGAAAAGTACCGGGTAGCTGAAAAGTGATATGTGGATATTAAATTTAAGAGATCTTGACAAGAGAATGATGGAAAGATGTTTCCCCCATCTGACAGAGAGCAAAGAGTCATTGAGCACAACTATGTTAATAGGCAGCAAGCAAGCACAAGAGCATCTACAGGTACATGTAGGGCCTATCAGTCAAAGCAAGACTGCAGCTGTATGCTTTTTATAAGGATCTTGGCCGAGAGAAAGTGAAAGAAAGATGCTTACATATTTTTCTTTCTTAAAACTTCCAACTGTAGGTATTCAAAGTATTTGTAATCATGTTATGCACGGCCATGCATGTAGTTTATTTATTGAAGATAACAGTATTAAGGTTACTGTTGACTAACGGTTAGCATTACAGATTATGGTTCAACCAAATTTTCCTAGATTTGAGCTGAATTTCAGTTTTAATGTTTCGCAAGTTGTAGGGTACAATATCACCAGCCTGGCTGGGTTAGCACAAGTGAGATACCAGGATGTGTAACCTGTGTCTAAATGTACACCATTGTAATGGACCATTTTCATAATGTATTCAAATTTATGAATATTTCTGGAGCCTAGCGACGAGCTATTTGTTTTAATTGTTTCTGTGAATAATACATTTTCAATACTGAAAATGTAACTTGCATAGATTGCTGTGTCTGACAATCTTCCAGCTAGCTATCAGGTTGTCAAGAGCAACCTTTGTCAGAAAGGTATTACATAAAATATGTGTACATTATGAAAATGTCTATTGATGGACCTCATTATATGAAATTGTTGAGAACGCAGTATTTTTGTTTTCTGGAATGCCTATAATCTAACTCTTCCTTTTCATCCAGAAGGAGTAAGTATTAGATTGTGAATTAATTTACATTAAAAATCAGTTACTTGTTGAATGATTCTTTTAAGTTTGCAACTGCAGAATAAAAAAAAAAGATTTGTGTGTTTTTGTGATGAAAACCGAATTTAATTCCGGAATAGTTATAATGCACTGAAATAAATGTAGTTGCATTTTGATAGATTGCAAAATATCCAAAGTGATTGAATGATATTTGGCTAGAAGGTAGCTGAAGCACTGATGAAAATTTCAGGAAGAAATTTAAATTTCAATGAATTTAGAGCTGCCAACTTGTATGACTTTCTAATGTTTTTCATCATCACAAGTGAGAAAATATGATTTTCAAATGATTTTTATTCTTCAAAAATTTGATAAGCATGCTGAATATGTGATATCTCCATTTTTTGAGAGAAGTGTTGTTTTTTTGCATCCAAATATGTTTTTAGTGTGCATTATGTTGAATTTCTACAGAGGTTGAGATCTCAGCTTTATCCTTTTAGGGATACAATTCCATGAAGCGTTAAAACAGTATGTGTTCCAAACCTGCCTGGATTCTTGGAAAGAAGAATAAGTCATTTTAATATTTATCATGTAATTATTTGAACTCTATTTGCTTCTTATAAGTTTTTGCACCAAAAGTCAAAGCTGGTGTCTGGGAATGTGACCATTTTATTGATGTTGGCAAGCAATGGCTCAAATTCATTGCATGGCTGTGTAGATACCAGTTTATGTTCACCGTTTTATTCAAAATTTCCTTCTTGTCTGAGTGGCATATGTTGTGTGTGGACTAAGTCCACTGGACTTAGCACTTTTGTTAATAAAATACATAACATTTAAGGTTAAAGTTACTGAATGGAATTAACACTTATGGCTGAAATATGGAATGTTGCAATGAAAGCAAACTAGATGCTTTTAAAAGAGCATGGTTATATTGTTTCTATTGTCAGGGTGTATTTCTTGATCTGGTTTTACTGTTTCCAAAAGGCAAATTTCAGTTTTGATCATGTAATACATCTACTGTCCATCCTACATGAAACTATAATTCAAGACGTATCTACGAGATGAGAATTGGTATAGAATTATAAGAGGGTAATATCATAAAAATGAAGTCAGTTTTATCAGTCGTGCCTTGTTTGGGCAAAAGTACTCTACAACTCGCCCAATAACGGCCTGTGTACTAGATAGAATAATGGGCTACAGCATTTGTACAAGGAGGTTTTTCCACTTCTCACGGCATCAAGTGACCTCTACAATGAAGCACATCACTTAAATTGCGTATCATCAATGCAATATCATCATTATTGGTTGCATTATACATGTAGTACTTTCGTAGTTAGTTTTCAATTTCAACTAAACCTTACCTCACCAGATTTAAAACACCCCGTCCAGTTGTCCTTTGTTTTAGTACAAATCATCTTTGCTAGTTTTAAACTTCATGGTTCATGTACTATCTTGTCTTTGTTACCTGAATTTCACGGCATTTACTATCACCAGCTAATTCAACCCAAGGCACAGAGGAAATTTAACAGCACCAAATGCTGTTTGTTTTATATTATTATTTATTAATTTATTCATAAGATTTTTTTATTTATTTATTTATTTTTTTTTTTTGGGGGGGGTAGTCATCAGGGTAAATTTCAGGTCATTGTACTTATTTATTGCTATTCAGGAATGTAAGTTAGTACTTGTATATCTCCTCAGCAGTAATATAATGAATAAAAATAAACAAAATAAAACAAAGTTATGAGAATGCATTATGAGTATTATGCTATTGTAACTGATGTATATGCATCTGGCATGAATGGCAGACTGCCTAGTAAAAGCTAGTCTGGCTTCCAGACATAAATGCACCCATCCTATACATTGGAAATCACTAATTTACTATCATCATTTAACTGCCTTGAACTAGACTAGTGTGGCAGAGACCATTTTGTTAAAGCACCCGCATTGGCTCACAGGAGGGTAAAGTCACAAGGCCTAGAACTAAGGCTAGGTAAAAAAAAAAGAGTGAAGTGGCATCATAATCAGGAAGAAAAATTGTTTGATTGTATTAAAAATACACAAAAATGTCTGCATGAGGGCAGACACAAGTCATGTCTATATTATCTGTATTATAATTTAGGAACTTCAGGTAGATATTCAATATATTTGTACATATTTGTAGAACCTTCAGTGTTTAGTTGCTTGTATCTGACATTTTCTTGTGGTTTGAATATTAAAAGAAATGGAAATGTTATGCCTCCAAACCAAAAGTGCCAGAGGCAGTTTATTTTTTTGTCCAGCATGCATTTTTGGTATAACATTCATGTACCTGTAAACATGAACTTTTTTCTTTCCGTATTTATACAATATTATTGAATTGTTATTTTGTAGGGTAACTCTTACATTATTTAATCAGGCATTGGTGTAGAAGAACAAATTGATCTCTAAAATCAACATGTTGCAAGCTCAAATATTTGCCATACACCTACGGCCATCAGCATGTTAATAATTTAACTAAATGCTGCCGATTGGGTGTTTATATTAGTGCAAGATACACTCACTGCATTGTACATGTATTGCACCTTTGCAATGGTAAATTATAACTCAGTTCCATTGTCCTATATGACGAGAGTGGACTCTCGTTATAAAGAACACTGATATAACAAAACCTCGTTATAACAAATAAATTTCTCTGGACCCGAAGTTGATATTTTCTTTGTTTTTCAACCCTGATATAGCACAATTTCGATATAACAAACTAATTGCCCTGGTCCCGAGGCTTTCGTTATAACGAGAGTCCACTGTACTGTGTATTATTTGTATTTTGATTTTAACCGGTTGTCTGTGAGATTAATGTTGATACATGTACAATAAGATTAATTACCTAAGACTTCTAGCTCACTATCTCTACACAAAACTGATTATCTGCGTAAAAGTTTATTAAAAAGGAACTGAACAGGTGAATGTCCGACATTTGCTCCGGTGACAATTGCTCCGACGATTTTTTCATGCATTAACCCCGACCTCAACCCTAATCCTTAACCCGAACCCTATCCCCAACCCTAACCCCAACCCTAACCCCAACCCAAACACTAACCCTAACCCTATTCTGAACTGGAAACCCAAACTTGTGTCTTCTGAGATATTGTCACCAAAGCAACTGTTGCCGGAGCAATTGTCAGATCACCGAACAGGTACCACAAGAATGTATACATGTACATGTACATATAAGTTATGACTGGTATTTTTGTTGCTCTATGGGGATGTATTGACATATTTTGTACATGACTATGAATATGATTCCAACATGTGCTCTTATACTACTGGAAGAAAAAATAACTCAGGATATTGGCTCAAGCCATTCTTTGTTAGTTTTGATGTCATAATCACACATTAGATTAGATTTTGTACAACAATTTGGTGGGTTTGAATGTTTTCCACAGTAAGTTGTAACCACAATAAGTTGCTGAATATAAAAAAAGTTTATGGTGCTAATGGTGATTGTAAATTTAAATTCCATTGAATGAAAGGGTCAGAAAAAAATGTGTAACATACATACACCTTGAAATGATGGCATTGACAATGTTGAAATAGTAGAACAAAAACAGCATGAATTTTACATATGTCTTTGTTTTGTGTAAATATATGTTAGAACCACATGTATGCATTGTAGCCTAGCAAAGTAACTTCAGCTATGAATGAAGCAAATTGTGTGTGTAGTTCGTAAGATCTATAAACTTAGCATGTGGTTGGTAAATTTGTGTTCATACTTCGTAGCATATTTGCTGACTTGTTTAATTCATTTCGTAGACTTGACATTAAGAAACAGTATTTATATGTACCATTCAGCTTTTTTTTATTTGTATTTATGTGTCCCTGAAATTGTCGCAAGATACAGGCTACATACAACGGCAAACAAGTTCTTATATAAAATGAGAAGCATATACTATGTGTATTCATACGTATATGTAGATATATATTCATCCAAGAAATGAATGTTTTAATACACCAAATCTGAGTAAATTGTTAAGAAACAATATTTGTATGTTCCATTTAGCATTTTTTAAAGTTTAGACATGTCCCCGAAATTAGCAAATATGTAAAGTTAATTTTTGCGGTGTTATGGTATATTACATTCCATAGTGATGTAGTCAATCATAGTAACATCTACCCATTGTTGTATGGTATTAGAGAATACTATATTTCAAATTTGGCTATTCCACCTCAAAATCCATTCATTTTGTGCTTTTCCTCAATTCACTCAAGTGCAAGCTTCAGCTTTTGTCACAACTATCCATTTTAATCATACAAAATTGCATTGTATAAAAACAATTCCATATACCTAATCTGAGATTTCCTCCCTTTAATTTTAAAGCGTGTAATTTTGATATCACAGTGACATCATTTTGCTAAATATTTTTATTATATGGAATGCAGAACACTAGATTTCATTTTTTATACCCAAATTTCTTTGTTTTTCTGTAAATGCTGCCCAGTACTAATGTGGATGTTTATTTTGTAATAATGCTCATGCATTTACTTGTGGTATTTAAACTGTATACAGATTACAGAGACACAAAGATATATTCACACAGATGTGTGAGAACTATCTGGAAGCAATTTGAAAAATAAAAATAAGTTTTTAAAAATTAAGTAACATTCAGTAGGTACAGTACCTTTAAAATAGTTTTGTTTTATTTTTGGAGTAGGGTGGGGTACTTTATCAATCAATTTGTAAGTACTTTTATTAGATTCTACAACAGTTTGCAATATTAACATGAATAAAATCTGCATAATTTTACTTAAAACTTAGCAACTTAAAATATACACATAATATCCCCTGATCAGCCTTCCAAATGAGCAAAATCATGGACTCTTTCGAATTGTATTTCAGTAAAATTTAGTGTTAATTTTGTATTTAATTTACTTGCCTGTATAAATAATCAGTTCTTATGTTAATTATATTTGAAACGTGCTAAGATGTTTATTTGACTTTGTTGAAAATGTTGTGACACTTGTTTTATCATTGTCAATTCACTTTGTAATTGATTTGTAAACATGAATGCCTTTGAAAGGTCAATAAAAAGTAACACAAAAATGAACTTTGTGTCAGCTGTCCTATATGTGTGTGTGTGTGTGTGTGCGTGTGTGTGTCTGCTCTTAAGTATGCTGCTAATTGGGGAGAATTGTTTGAGGTTTTCACCATGAAACTGGGGAGACACAGAATCTGGGAGCTCCCTCATTATCATACCTAGTTAGAATGATGCAAATATGCCCATCATGACCCATATGGGGTAAGGGTATACTGCCC
>JZLH01S0047741.1:716-16119 GCA_001188425.1 Eucidaris tribuloides
TTTTGACAACTTGAAAAATTCATAATAATGCAATGCAAATATATTTTTTAAAAAGCATTGGAAAGCACTATAAAACCATTACATGGCATAAAAGTACTATTGAACATACAAAATAGTCAATTTTTCGGTGCGCTTCGCGCGCAAAATTCAGTATTACAATTTGGCGCGCCCGAAAATATTGGACATTTGTTCACTTTTGCCCCCCCCCACTCCGAAACATGGATCTACGCCCCTGTGTACAAGTACTACAAAATCCCCAAATGATATGAGTTTAAGTATGAGAAAAACAAAAATCGAACCATTTGCAGTTTCCTTTTACGACTGCCACCTCTCTGTATGACCTCTGTGAATCTTGGTGGGAGGGGGGTTCAAGGTGCACCGTGAACTAAAAACAGCGCCCACTGTTGCCCGTGATAACTTCGATGATTGATGCAAAAGAATGGTCAACAATGCAATTTTCAGAATTAGAGCGCATTTTGAACTTTATCCAACAATCAGTACCTCCTTGGGCCAGGCTAGAGTATTCTCCGCGATAACCTTTGACACCCCCCCCCCCTTCCCGTAAGGATAGGGTTAAAGGCAGGCCAGTGAATTTCTTTTGCACCTATCCAGCAGCACAATAAAAACATCACTCATGCCCTTAGGATATTTATAAAAGACGTACATGTGAAATCGTGAATATGAATCATCAATTACCCGAGAATTTGAAAAATGCATCAAACAGTAAATGTCAGCTATTGTCGGTATGAAGCTCACTGGACAGAGTCAGTTCAGTAGTAGTATTTCAAAATTCACGTATTCTGCCATGAATAATATTCTGTACGAGACTATTGTGCATAAAATTTATCATCTTCATGAATGCATATGTGACCTGTCACCACAAATCGATCAATAAGTCGTAATGGACAAAATGGAAGTTTTCGTGTAAATGCAGTAAATATTCGACTTGCAAAAGTTGATTCTTGGATTCTAATATTTTCTAAAGGTACATAGATTAATCTTTCATCTGACCAAATTTGAGGACCACAAGTGATTCAGAAGTATGATTTTTCTTGGATTGAACTTCGACCATGTGTTTGCAAGAGCTTGAAAATTTGGCCGAATTTGATCTTCACATCGCGAGAGTAACCATAATGTAGCTCTGAATGTAATTGCTTGTTATCCAACATCATCAAGTCCCTCCGTAATAATTTTGGTATCACCACAAAGCTGCCTTTACGAACTATTCATTAATGATACTTGTAAGAGCTAAAATGGATTGTCCAATCCTCAATCCTCATTTTGAAAAATGACTAGTTTTACCGTGCTTTCTATGGAATAGTTGTCAAAGGCTTTCCGTTTCGCATGAATGGGCACTATCTTTGCAGCCATTTTTTTGTCCACTTCCCTGATGATGGCTTGCGTGATAGCTCAAACTTGTGAGCAGGGTTTTAAATGAGTTTGCTTCGTCCATCCTAGACAAATTATACATCATTTGAAAGCTTAGAATCCCTTCTTTAAAGGGAGAAGGCACCAGCAGTTAACAGGCATAAGTTAAAAAAAATTGAGTTCTTGTCAATCAATCAGATCGCATGTTTATTGGCATGGAGCTGACCACGTGTGACCGATGCATGCCACCCGACGTGTGTTAGTCGCGCCGTGGTAATGCATGCACTCTTTGAATCGATAAGCTTCTCCCCCTATAGCTGTTTCTGCAAGTTTTATCCCGGGATAAAACTTGCAAAGAACGTAAAATAAACACTAATTAACTAATTAATAGGGCCTTGCTGAGGGTGAGTATCACACATTACCCCTTATTTAGGCTGTCTTTATCACCATGTACCATAATTCTCTCAATACTCACAATGTCATTTATTTTCTTAACTTATGCCTGTTAGTTGCTGGCTCCTTCTCCCTTTAAGACAGTATGAAAAACACAATTTCCTATTTTTCCGACTTATGGCACGTTTTGTGGTGACAGGTCACATATAGTACACAATTGTAAATTATGAATAGATTTCATATATCAGACGTGATGCACATCCATGCAATTCACTGTACGGGTTTGAGAGAAGACCAGGCATTTTGTTTTTATGATACTTTGATTCAATTCAGAATATAGCAATCACTATTTTTCTTAACCAAACTGAGTTTCCAGCTCGTACTTTGCCTAAAAATAAAAGAAATAAAAAAACACTTAAATAGCATTTGTGACCAGTCACCACAAAACGCACCATAAGTCGGAAAAATAGGAAATTGTGTTTTTTTATATTGTCATAAAGAAGAGACTCTAAACTTTCAAATGATGTGTAATTTGTCTATGATGGACGAAGCAAACCCATTTAAAACCGTGCTCACAAGTTTGGACTATCACGCAAGCCATCATCAGGGAAGTGGACAAAAAAATGGCTGCAAAGATAGTGCCCATTCATGCGAAACGGAAGGCCTTTGACAACTGTTTCATAGAAAGCACGGTAAAACTAGTCCCTTTCAAAATGAGGATTGTGGACTGGACAATCCATTTTAGCTCTTGCAAGTATCATCAATGAATAGTTCGTAAAAGCAGCTTTGTGGTGATACCAAAATTACTACAGGGGGACTTGACGATGTTGGATAACAAGTAATTATATTCAGAGCTACATTATGGTTACTGTCGCGATGTGAAGATCAAATTCGGCCAAATTTTCAAGCTCCTGCAAAAACATGGTCGAAGTTCAATCCAAGAAAAATCATACTTCTGAATCACTTGTGGTCCTCAAATTTGGTCAGATGAAAGATTAATCTATGTACCTTTAGAAAATACCAGAATCCCAGAATCAACTTTTGCAACCCAAGTCGAATATTTACTGCATTTACACGAAAACTTCCATTGCGACTTATAGATCGATTTGTGGTGACACTGACAGGTCACATTTTCTTCTACACACCAGTTAATTTTCACTTTGTTAATTTTTAGACATGCAGCAGAGATGCCCTGCCTTTAAAGACTGTATTCAGTGAGTGACGCTACGTCAGTGCATTCTGTTTGAAATCTATCGGCACTTATTTTCACGAAACATGATTAGATGCTTTTGTAGGAGGTGAAGATTTATGTGAATCTTTACTTGTCGTGCTTTTTCGAGCTCATTTGGTCGAAAAGTTCATTTCGGGGGGGGGGGTGGTGAGGGTTTAAATCATGGACAAAATCTTTGACAAACGCTTCCAATAAACATGCAGTTTTTGTCATGAAAAAAAGCCATGTGGTGATAAGTAAAAATGGGTGATTTTTTTATCACAAGACTGCGATATTGAGGTCTCACGTGATTCACAGAAAGCTAACTATTTTAGGCCAATCCGTTGCTTGCGAGACATACATTCACGGACAGTGCTAATTAAGTTTTGATAACATTATAGCCTTGGATATCACCAGGTATTATTAAATCTATCAGAAGGAAGCATACTCTGTACAAAAGATATAGCTCATCAAATTTTAATGAAGAGTATATGGAAATCAAAACAGGAAATATAGAAATATGCTAGTAACTCTTCTAAAGAATGCTAAAAGAATGTATTATTGTAATTTGTTTAGTCAGAATAAAAATAATATGAATAAGACCTGGGGGATTATCAAAGAGGTAATTAATTAAAAAGATCAAAATAAGAAAACAAATATTGAACAGTTAGTTATTTGTGATAATGGAACAAATAATGTTGTGTCTTCAGATGAGGAAATAGCTGATAGACTTAATAATTATTTTGTTTCTATTGAGTCAACATTAGCAAAGAAGATTTCATCTGTTAATCTTCATTTTGAAAACTATTTAAATAGAAATGATAAATCCTTCTTTTGGAAACCCATAAAATAAAAGGAAGTTTTTTGATAATCTAAATGCTCTTGATACTAAGAAATCCCATGGATATGACAATCTGCCAATAAGATTAATTAACGATGCAATACCATATATTGTTGCCCCACTGACATATATATTCATTTTATCATTAGAAAAGGGAGAGTTTCGAGATGCATTGAAAACAGCAAAAGTGCCTCCTTTGTACAAAAAGGACCAAAGACCGATCCTGGAAATTACAAGCCTATTTCTGTTCTTCAAGTCCTTGTTAAAGTCTTTGAAAAATTAGCTAACGATCGTCTTATGATATTTTTAGAATCTCACAAAATGTTATATGAACATCTGTACAGCTTTCACAAGTGATAAAGTACGAAGTTATCATTGATAAATCTTGTAGATACAAGTTTAAAATCAATGGATAAAGGTAAACCAACGCTTGGTATTTTTATAGATTTTAAGAAAGCATTCGATACTATTGATCATGGAATCCTTTTAGGAAAGGTAATTGTTATGGTATACGAGGCATAGTATTACAATGGTTTCAAAGTTACCTTTTAAACCGATGGCAAGTGTTATGCTATAGGAAAATAATATCAAGGAAGAGAAGAATAACATATGGTGTCCCTCAAAGTTCTGTCCTTGGTCCCACTTTGTTTTATTATATATAAATGATTTACCAGCTTCCATTAAATATTTTGAATTTAGATTATTTTCTAACGATTCGAATATATTTCATATGTTTGATAAAAATACAAAAAGAAATAGATATGAATGAAGTAAGTCTAAAATTGTTGAAAGTTCAAAAATGGTGTTTGGTTAATAAGTTGACGATAAATTTAAAGAAAACAAATTATATGCTCATTAAGAGACAAAGGCAATTGTGTGAAATAAGAGGTATCTTAAAACTTCAGTGATAGAGTCAGTGTAGCATCTTCGGTAGGAATTCAAATCGATGAAGCCTTGATGTGGAAGGAGCAAATTCAAAGCGTTAATAAATGTATTCGGAAGAAAATTGGACTGCTGTGTAAGTTGAGACACTATTGCCTGAGCATATTCTCATGCTCTCATTTAAATCATTTATCCAGCCGCATATACTTTATGGTACATGTATTGAAGTTTGGGGAAGTTGATATAAAAGTCATTTAAATTGCATACTATTGGCACAGAAAATGGCCATGCGTGTAATAACATTTTCTCCATTTAGAACAAGTTCAAAGGCACTGTTTATACGTCTACAGGTATTATCTGTATATAATCTGTTCGAGCATTCAGTATCAACATTTGTATATGACCTACACAAAGGACATTTACCACATTCGTTAATGGATTACTTTGATCTGATGAATCACATGCATAGAACAAGAGGGAGAGAGCATTTGATACTAAGATTACCTAAATGTAATACCACGCATGGGACTTTTTCAATTTCTTTCATTGAATCAAAGCTGTGAAATAACTTGCCCATACATATAAGGGAAGAAAAAACACGATCATCCTTTCGCAAAAACATAATAAATAGACTCTTAAGCATCGATGAATCCTAATGATCAAATAATATGTTAAGTCAAAATAAAAGTGCTTGCTTAATTGTTGAATGTGAATACATGCATACTCAAATTTGACTTTGCATAAAGTTTTAGAAACTAGCCGCCAATCTCGACTAGCACTCGTGCTAACTTTTGGTTTTCCCTTTAACAACAGTTTAAGTTTAAAAAAAAAATCCTTTATTTGAATCATTATTCACTGTTGGATTTCTATAAAAGCGTCAATTCTATAGCTAAACTTTTATGTATAGGAATCCAATCATATTTTGCATATTGATAAGGTATGGTCAATTTACAGGCATAATAATAATATGATATATATGGATATTTTCTTTATCTTTGTAAGTCATGTATGGATATGTATACGACTATGTTACCCTGTTGAATGCACATTTGTAATTTTGTGTTATGTTAATAAATTCAAATTCAATTCAATTTAATTCAATTCATTAGTCGGTTATCCGGCAGAAGGGCCCTAGCATATGTTCCTGCCAGAACTATATTGTATCTCACTTGAAAACCACTGGTTCTTTGCACATGAAATCAAAGTAGTGTGATATTTTTAGATCCTTCTGTCAGTCTGTTAAGTGCAAATATCAAATAAGGCCAAAATTTCTCAAATTAGAGACAATGTAGTATTAAGGCCTTTCTGCCTGGAACATATGCTAGGGTCCTTCTGCCGGACAACCGACGTATTAAAGCCGTGTACCAAGGCCACGTCATTAGCTGGCAGAAGGGTCTTGTGATTAAGAAAATTACCTTTAGTGCAGTTTCATATTTGATTAATTTGATTTCTCAAAAGATGTTACTATGGCTTCAACGAAGGGAACTTAAATGAATACAGAAGACAATATACAAATTACACTAGAGATATATTTTCTTTTTTTAAAAAAGCCATGTATTTTTTGGTTGTGGTGAACAGCCTAAGGGTATAACCATCATGATCCTAACTAACTGAAGATTAATTTCATCGGGGTATATATATAATTTGCATCACAAGCCAGAGGTGTATCATCTCTAGATTTCAGCGACTCATTATCACAATACAGATTTCAACAAACAGTGAAAAGGTTCATATCAGACGTGGATTATATCTTCGACGGAAATCGATCACTGACCAGTATTTATCGACGATCTTAATTACAGTATCTACTCGACACAAGCTTAAGCAATATGGCCACGTATATGATAATATTCTACACTCTCTTGCTTACTACATCTCTCAATGCGTGTCCTAATAATTGTACGTGTACCTCAATTAGTGGACAGATAAAGGTGAATTGTGTAAGCGGATTTTATGCACACATTCCAAATGATGTGCCATGTGATGCGACTGAATTAGATCTCTCTAGAAATCTAATAGGCGTTGTCCGGGCCGGTAGACAGTTCTGGTGTCACGACAGTTTACATAGGCTGGTTATGCAAGGCAATGGCATGAGGTACATAGAAGAAGGTACATTTGACAACCTGACCTCATTGACTGCTCTGTTCCTCAACACAAATTTCCTACCTTCTATTCCCTCGCTCGATGCGTTGAAGCAGCTTATATGCGTGAAGCTCTCAACCAATCTAATTTCGGAATGGCCACTAGCACTACCACTTGCCAATCCTTTCCTAAAGATCAACTTAGGGTGGAATCGTCTGGCGGCAGTGTCTAACATACCAGTTTCTGCACATCACTTTGAACTTCAAGGTAATTTCATCAATCGTATTACACCTACTTTATTCGATCAGATCCAGGCGATTGGCATCCTTGACATGTCATATAATGAAATAGTCGTGCTAGAACATCTGGGAAGAATGACCAACGTACGTAAACTTATTATGTCGAGAAACAAGATCAAACGTATATCAAACTACGCGTTTCTTTATCTCCAAAAACTTGAGGGTCTGGAATTGGACCTGAACCGCATTACTGACATTTGGCCAATACGCAACATGTCGTCACTGCAAACCCTTCGGCTAAATGGAAATCGCATCAAGTACCTCACTGCAGGATGTTTAATGAGTCTGCCCAAATTGAAGAATATTATATTAACGGGAAACCAGATCACGGAGGTGAGCGCCGATATGTCCCATCCCGTACTCGTAAGTGTGATTCTCGGTGACAATCTCCTTGTGAAATTCAACACTTCGTGTGTAGAGAAATCAACCATCATTAATGTTAAAAGTAACAGTTTGCAAGAGTTGATAGTTACCGGCAGCACAGAGCTGAAATCAGTATATGCTCAACAAAACATGATAAACCAAATATCATTTGATAAGGAAAGCACCAACAATATCTGGTTGATTTATATGGCAGAGAATCAAATAGCTAGTCTTCAAAATTTTCAAAACCTTCCGAAACTTAGGATACTTAACCTCCGCAAAAATGTCATTTTTTCATTGGATAGTCGGGACCTACATGGCCTACCGAGTTTGGAAAAACTGGATATTTCTCACAACAATATCTGTGAGCTGAGTAATATGACATCCCTCCCCAACTTATTCCACCTAGATCTGTCATTCAATGAGATTCACGAAGTACGAAACGGGGCATTTAACTTTCCAAATCTCAACTACTTAGATCTGTCTGAAAACCGTCTTCGAACTCTTGCCTATTGGGACAATATGCCTTTGCTTAAGTTTGTTGACCTCAGCTCCAACAGACTTCATCATATTAACTCCGACATCATGGCAAATCATTTGAATTTGGAAGCTTTACACCTCGCAGGAAATAACTTACAGTGTGTACCTTACTTGCAACTACCTAACTTAGTGTATCTTGACTTAAATTTCAACAACATATCAAATATTTACTTTGGAGACTTCTTCTGTTATCCGCGTCTGAAATATTTGAAATTAAACGGAAATTTTCTCGATGGTTTTCCCGATTATTTACCGTCTTCACTTATTACTGTCGAGATAATGCATAACGGAATTTCTGGCATTTCGTGTCTTACACTTTCCGACCTTGTAGATATCAAACTTGATCATAACAATATAACGTCTTTCGATGACATCAAAATCACTGGTTCTGTTAGACTACTGTACCTGCAAGGAAACTACATCACTAACATAGACGCTCGTGTTTTCTTTTTGGCACAACGATTGCAAACACTTAAATTGTCCCAAAACCAAATTTCAGCCATTAACAATAGCACTTTCGTTGGACTTACCGCAATCAATTTTATCTTCCTAGAATGGAATCAATTACGGTACATAGAAGATAATACATTTTCTCCTTGCTCTCGTTTATATCACCTTGATCTAACGGGTAATCCTATCAAATACATATCAGATCGGGCCTTTTCCGGTCTCTTTAATCTCAAGTTTCTCTATATCTCCCACATGCCCTTGCAAAATCTCTCACATACTGTAATGAAAGATGTTAACACACTCTCGTACTTGTGCATGGATAACAATACGGCAGTACGGGAATGGTCACAGAATTCGTCACTCTATATAACCTACCCTAATAATATAACCATTATGACATTGAGGTACAATAAGCTAGCATCCCGTTTTCCCAACTTTTTGGCCCCAAAGTTACGGGTATTAGACCTAAGTGGAAACCGATTCGAATCAGTTCCAGAGCAATTGTATTCAGTCCCGTATCCTTATCTGATGGTACTTCGGTTTTCCAAAAACAGAATTCAAAATTTCACTGAAAATTCATTTCAACACCTTAAACACCTTTCAGAAATCTCTGCTGATCAAAACAATGTCGACTTTATCGAAAACGATACGTTCCGATATTTTCTAGGCCTGCGAACTCTTAATATAAGTTTCAATAACCTGCAACACATACATCGCAATTCGCTACCAGAATCCGCTACGTTCCTAAGACTAGATCTACGTGGAAATTCGTGGCATTGTAACTGCCAACTCCAGTCTCTTTACCAGTGGTTATCACGCCATTCGATGCAATTGACATGTAACAGCCCCTACTCATTACAAAATGAAAGCTCCTATGATCTTAAAATAGCTGATTTGACTTGTGCTCCAAAGATCTGCGCATCATCACCAGATCCCGTTCTCTTAGCTTTTGCCGGGGAAGAGGTGTTATCGTTGGCTTGTCCAATTGATTCTGATTCCTCAGTAAACCTAACATGGAACTTACCTTCCGGAACGATACTCACTTCTCCCGATATCCAGAATGACCTGTCACATCGGGTCAAAATTGATGAATTCGGTACCATCCATTTTTATAATGTAACTACTGCAGATTCCGGGAACTATTCATGCAATATTCCCTTTTCAAGAGGCAGCATCCAGTTTAGATTGACGTTATTAGTAATGGAAAGGGAGGAAGCGATCAATAGCACATCCTTTATCTTTCGTTATGGGAACAAGACCGTAGACCTTGCAACAGAATGGCAAATGGGTCTTACATGTGGTACAAGAAATGGGTTAGTAACCGATAACATCTTCGAGGATGAACCAAGTGACTCAGGTCAAAACGTAAATGCAAATGCATCTCATTCTTTAGTTACGTACGTTAATTTTCTTAATGTCTTGTCAATGACTGTTCTCTCGTATGTGGTAATACATGTATAGGCTTATGACTATGTAAATAAAATTGATTTTAAGATATTTCTCCGCCATTTGTACGGTGCCCGTCTTGTGCCTAAAAACTCGATTAAATTTCTGCTTAAAACATTTACTACTAGTTTGTAGGGTGTAACTAAAAAGGAAAATCGAACTTAAACAACCGATTACAATGTATAAATTTACGAAGTTAAATCTATCCAAGTATTAACAGTTTGATACAGTCATGTATAACAATGTGATCATCAGTTATCATGTTCAAATTACAGCACGTTCTATTTTCTTTTGGTGGGGGGGGGGGAGGAGGAGAGGGGGGATCAAAAAAGTTAGTGTAACCGACGTCCATAATTATGAGTTGTATGTGACCTGTTACCACGAGAGAATGATAAAGTCACGATCCTTGATTTTCTAATTTTAGTATTTCTCATATTTCCAGACCCGCAGGCGACTTTTTTTCTCACGCGACATTGACGAAATAAACCGCGACTCGTAGCTTTCCAATGATAATAATTCGTCCAAATTAATTCATGAAAAGCTGCAACCAAATGGAAAGTAATAATACTCGTACATGTACTGAATTTACCCTTTGGAGTAGGCAGGAATTTATTGTATGGCATGAAATGGTTGCGGAGACTATATTTTAAGCTACTGTCACACTGCACCGTCTAACGATTCCGTCTGAGAAACAAACGCGTACGTTTATTGGACGTTTATTTGACTTTTTAATTCGCTTTTCATCTGGATTACAAACGTATCTAGGCGTTGACAGACGGTGCTTTTCCGCTCTGTTCCGTTCTATTGTATTCCATTTGCCACCGTCTGACACCGTCTGAGGTAAATATTTTAGACGGAGGCAGACGGAATCGTTAGACGGTGCAGTGTGACAGTGCTATAGGGTGACCGGTGACACCCTTTGTTAAGCTACCGTCACACTGCGCCGTTTAACGATTCCGTCTGACACACGAACGCGTACGTTTATTGGACGTTTATTGGAATTTTTCATGTATTTTTCAGCTGGTTCACGGACGTATCGAGACATTGACAGACGGCGCTAGCCGTTCTGCATTGTCTTAAGCTAGTGTCACACTGCACCATGTAATGATTCCGTCTGAAAAACGAATGCGTACGTTTATTACACTTTTATTTGACTTTTTAATTCGTTTTTCAACTGCCGTAACTAGACGTTGACAGACGGTGTTTTTCCGTTCTGTTATATTCAATTTATTCTATTTGCCACCGTCTGACACCGTCTGAGGTAAATATTTTAGACGGAGTCAGACGGAATCGTTAGACAGCACAGTGTGACAGTAGCTTAACCATGGATAGGGTCCGTGGTCTAACGATTGCCACCGTCTGACACCGCCGAGGTAAATATTTTAGACGGAGGCAGACGGAATCGTTAGACGGTGCAGTGTGACACAGCCTTTACAGGTTAACAGTGCACAAAACTCAAATCCGCCAGAATGAACACAATTATCTATAGCACTCAATGGTACTCATTGGATCGTATGTAATATTTATTTCAAGATCAGACCCTGCCTGGATAGACATGACACTACTGGATTAATATAATGTTCCCCCTTTCAGTCCTCTTTTCAGTTTCGAAATATGCACATTATTCATGCCCATGTCATTATCAATTACACAATTATTGTTACCTTTATTGACGCATTGCTTCGATCACAGCATAGCATAGCATAGCATAGCATAGCATAGCATAGCATAGCATAGCATGCTGTACCAAACGATTGTCGAAATATATAATTACATGGTACTACTCATGTCAGGAAATGGTCATCATTAACCCCAATGTAAATATTAATAATTTCTGCTTGATAAGTGCAAATTATTATGTTTGCTACACTATGATTTATAATTGAAACTGGGACAATTTTGTTTATGTTGTATTGTGAATTCAAATTTGATTTTCAGCAATTAGTTGATTAAGAAATTAAATTATGTTTGTCAATTTATTCAATGTATTGTATAGTCAATAGAAAACAAAAGTCATAAATCATTTGCAATAATTTGTTCAATATACATTTATATTTATATACATAAATATTACGAATAAAGTTGATGTTAAATGCAATTGTGTCTATGAATGTATCATGCAGTTTATCAATGTACTATATTCAATGGAAAACAAAAGTAATAAATCATTTGCAATCATTTGTTTTCATAAATATTGTAATTTTTTTTTAGGAATAAAGTTGATATTAAATGCAATTGTATATGTAGTTTATCAACAGGGGATATTATCATAATTACCCTTTTATTTCCCAGTTCAAATTTACACTTTCATTTTATGCAATTGATTAAGAATGATCGAATATGAAATTATATGTGTACAAATTTCAATGTATTATATAGTTAACGTAAAACAAAAGGATAGCACTCGTAATTATTGATCTTAAAATTTCAGGAATAAAGTCGATGTTTAATTTAATTGTGTTTGTGATTGTATAGTTTATCAACATAATTTATAAGATCACGACTGTACATGAACCAATATTCCAAAATCTAAATGAAGTCGTGTAATCATTCACGCATTCACAACAATCCCACCCATATTATGTACGCTGATGAGACCGTTTAACTTCTTATTATGTTCGTCCAGCCTTTGTTAATTTTCAATTGTAAATGTGCGCTGTAAATTATGCCCTGTATATTGTTGTCAAACCAAGCAGGTACAGTGTTACCTTGTATTCGATATCCTGCAAGAAAGGCATTTTAAACACCGAAGTATACTTTTGGTCGGATATACAACATTTTCATCAATCTTTCACTGGGTATCCTATTGTCAACCCAGACTTAAAAAAACAACAAATCACACCTGTGTCACATGTACACTGTACTTCAGCAACGTTTGTTAATTTAACGAAACAGCATGATGAGGTAAATTCACTCTTATCGCAAGTGATGTAGGGAGGTGAAGTTCAGAGATTTCGCCGCATTGAGAAAAAAATGTACTCTTACAGGCCAGCTCATGAATTTCGATAATGTGTCTTTGAAGAGTATATTTCCAGCGTTGATTGGATTGCTTTGGTTTTTTAATCGTTGAATTTATTCGGAATACTCGTATTTTTTATGAGTTGCATAATGTTGTTTACAATTAAGCTCGCTGTTCATCCCACTTACTCCACCCGTCCCAGAGCTAAAATGATTAAAATAGCAATAATGCGATTACGAGATAAGATAATTGCAGCCATTGAATATATGAGTTAAAAGAAAAACACAATTTGCTTTGATTTTGTACAGGAAATCACGCTTTTGAACAATTTTGGGGCTGACATGCATGCATACAAATTCGCGGAGTGTCGTAACGGTATGTCCGAATTTTGCGAAAATTGTCTCAAAAGATGCGCAAAACTCAAAAGCAAAAAGTCAGCAAGCGACGCGGTAAAAAAAAATGCGTGGCGGAATAGTCGCGAAATTCGTTGTGGGGGTCAAATTGCCCCCCCCCCCTCGCAGTTAGTATAGGGTTAAGTACAGATATCACAGTTTGACACATTTTTTTTTATTTAGGTTCCTCAATGTTAGCCTGTGTCTTTAAAATCCACCCCTCGTGTAAAAATAATTATGATTTCTGGTGACCAACCTGATGCCCCCAGCAATTTACACATATTTTTGTTGTGCTTCTCTTTTCTTCGAAGTTCTTGGTAATGTAATTGTTCTTATCGCCATCATTGTGTTGAAATAATGTATCGTTTTGTAATACACGTGTGTATCAAATTGTATTATACATGCATGCATACATATACTTAGCTATAAAACTGGTTCTCGTGGAGTATTGTAACACTTCACCTGAAGAAAT
The DNA here is from genome assembly GCA_001188425.1 of Eucidaris tribuloides. Taxonomy (NCBI): domain Eukaryota; kingdom Metazoa; phylum Echinodermata; class Echinoidea; order Cidaroida; family Cidaridae; genus Eucidaris; species Eucidaris tribuloides. The sequence goes on from JZLH01S0047741.1 coordinate 14,414, forward strand.
AATTAAAGAAAGCGCTTGTTGAGTATTATATTTAGTTGTTCATATCTGGCTATTTTTTTTTTCATTTTCTTCATGCTTTATTCGTTAGGCTGGTTGATTGATTTGTTGTTGTTTTTGTCTTCAGTACTATAATATAGTGTATTGTGTTACATTAGATATTCATATATTCATTATTCATTATTCAGACTTCTTGCTTGTTAAGTTAAATCTGACCTGTTTTGTAAATGTTCATTTCAAATACTTTACTTTGTACATGTATTGCATTTATTGTACAGCACTAATGTCATTGTATAATATTATAGTTGAATAAATTACATGTACGTTTTATGGGACAAAATTCACGTGTCGTTTTTATCCACCCCATTGTATAAAATTATAGTTGGCTAAACTACATGTACGTTTTATACAGGGGTGCCCCCCCCCCGTTTTTTTTTTCAAAGTAATAATTACGGGAATTTTAGTGTTTTCCGAAAAATTTGCCCCCCCCCCCCCTCACACCCCAAGATTTTCACTAAGCGAATTTTCGGCTGCTTATTTGTCCGCGACTTTGGCCGTGAAATTATTTTGGCCACGAAAATTCTCCCCAAACACCCCCCCCCCTACTGAGCGACTTTTCGGTTGTTTATTTGGTCGCGAATTTGGTCGTGAAACATTGTTTTTTGGCCGCCCCCCCCCCTCCCCTCCCAAGATTTTACCCTGGTTTTACGGGACAAAATTCACGAGTGTCATTTTGGCGAGCCCACCCAGGTGGAGGATCATTTTGGCGTCCGTCCGTCTGTCCGTCTGTTACGCTTACAAAAACTTGAATAGCTCTGCTAAATGCTCCAATTTCAATCAAACTTGGACATGTTGGATGGAAGATTGATCATACAGACTTTCAAATTCAGAAGTATTTGAAGGTCAAAGGTCTCCGGCATGGGTCAACGACCTTTTGAGCCCAATGATAAGTTTTGAGTTTTGTAGCAAGTTTCTATGTACGCGAAGCTGGGCGAGACATATTTTGGCTATCGCCTTTTTTCTTGTTATCTCTGATGTAGAGATTTACTTCAGCTTGTCAAACTTCCAAGTAAGTGTTGGAAAGGAGGTCACTCGTTTGGAGTCGAGGTGCTCACGATCTTTTAGCATCCCGGGAAAATAGCACCCCCACAAATTTTATCCCATCTCTACAACCATCATGGCGCGTGTCCAAACATTACAGTGATAGATATGGCCATGGACCCTACTACGATATCACAGAATGTTCATTTCCTTCAAAACTTCCAACAGAATTTCCATCGTTGTTGTACACTAGGGAGCTTCCGCAACGCAATGAAGCGTGAGAGGTCAGTAGTTTCCCTTTACGTACTCACGATCCGTCTCGGCAGTAAAGAGCGCTTGTAGGCCCGATACACAACAGACAATTCCTACACGAATTGTCAATGGTTAATTTTACCCATTTTTGTATTCAAATACCAATGCATGGGTTGTTTGCATAGATTTATGACCAAATTCTTAAAGATGTACGGATTTAGTGTGTAGCGCGCGGGCGCACGCGCGCGCGCGCGCGTGTGTGTGTGTGTGTGTGTGTGTGTGTGTGTGTGTGTGCGCGTGTGTGTGTGTGTGTGTGTGTGTGTGGTGTTGGTGTGTGTGTGTGTGTGTGTGTGTGTGTGTGTGTGTGTGTGTGTGTGTGTGTGTGTGTGTGTGTGTGTGTGTGTGTTGTGTGTGTA
>JZLH01S0047741.1:21546-36941 GCA_001188425.1 Eucidaris tribuloides
TGTGTGTGTGTGTGTGTGTGTGTGTGTGTGTGTGTGTGTGTGTGTGTGTGTGTGTGTGTGTGTGTGTGTGTGTGTGTGTGTGTGTGTGTGTGTGTGTGTGTGTGTGTGTGTGTGTGTGTGTGTGTGTGTGTGTGTGTGTGTGTGTGTGTGTGTGTGTGTGTGTGTGTGTGTGTGTGTGTGTGTGTGTGTGTGTGTGTGTGTGTGTGTGTGTGTGTGTGTGTGTGTGTGTGTGTGTGTGTGTGTGTGTGTGTGTGTGTGTGTGTGTGTGTGTGTGTGTGTGTGTGTGTGTGTGTGTGTGTGTGTGTGTGTGTGTGTGTGGGTGTCAAAAATTCGTAAAACATAGTACTACCCTCCCTACTCAAAAGTATTGCAACATACACTATAACACATACATTTTACGTTGAAGGTTTTTTTTTTCTATAATGATGTCCTAATTACATTTATTATTGGAAAGTAGCAAATTATTTGAAAAGACGTCAATGAGTATTCTTTCTCGTTTCTTCTCCTAGGCGGAGAGATTATCAAATGCAGGTGCGCCGACAACAGAGGAGCTGGAACATAAAATTTAGCATTTTTTGCGTCCCTATAGGGGTGGGGTGTTAATTCACATTAGCATAGTAATTCGGTTTCATATTACCAATGAAACGGTTTTGATGATTTAGAAAGACTTCCAGCAAACGAAAAATATCAATACGTTCCTCTGAAGGGGTCTCAGAAAGAAGACCACACCCCTCGAAGACGAAAGTAGTCTTCCTAACTTCACAACACAGTGGTAAGGAGGAAACGCCCCATATTTTAAACAAGACCTTTTCAAGTTATAACTTCGTATTCTTTCCTAATTCTAAAGGAATTTTATTATTGTAAACATCTTAAAATTTACTGTCATGAGACTTCTCAGTACTTTGGATATAATGATATGAAGAGAAGGCCATCATCTTTAATTAGCAGCCTTATCCTCCTTGTCACTGTCTTATGGAGATAGAAGGTGACTTTCGTCTTCGAGGGGTGTGGTCTTCTTTCTGAAACCCCTTCAGAGGAACATATTGATATTTTTTGTTTGCTGGAAGTCTTTCCAAACCATCAAAACAGTTTCATTGGTAATATGAAACCGAATTACTATTTTAATGCGAATTAACCCCCCACCCCTATAGGGACGCAAAAAATGCTAAATTTTATGTTCCAGCCCTCTGTTGTCGGCACGCCTGTATTTGATAATCTCTCCGCCCTGGAGAAGAAACGAGATTGAAAAGTCATTGATGTCTTTTGAAATAATTTTTTCTATTTTCCAATAATAAACGTAATTAGGACATCATTATAGAAAGACCCCTTCAACGTGAAATGCATGCGTTATAGTGTATGTTGCAATGCTTTTGAGTAGGGAGGGTATATACAGAAAACGAGAGCACACGATTAGGCTTTGTATTAAAAAGAGAAATGTTACAATTTATTTCATAAAATTCCATTATTAGGAAATATAACTCGTACAACGAATTGCAGTGATGCAACCAATCGCTAAATAATGGGAATGACAAATTAGTCTAGACCTAATTCATAAAATTAAAGGGAAGATGGACCTACATAACAAAAAATACCTGCAAGATCCCACCTTCACATTCGTGTGAAAACACTATACAGTGACATAACCTGCAAAATGTGGACTTCAATCATGTCCATACCTAATGCAAAAAGAGTGAATTTTTGTACATTTCTTATTTCATTTGTTATGAATTCCTTTCGCTGTAAATCATTTACAGTTATTCAACCAAGAAACTCAAACGTAAGGTATGTGTAAGCATTCTTAACATGTCAGTTACTAAGTGCGCACATATTTTTTGAAAGTAAAGTAAAATAACGGGGATTTTACCGTTTTTCGAAAATCTTGCCCCCCTATTGTTCATTTGGCTAGTTAAAAAAGAACTTAAGCGGACCAAAAAAAAAATGCTTTTTGTCGTCGTCGGCCCCCCGCTCCCGCTCGTCGGATGCTGTTTGGCTCAGTGTAAAATGGCTAGCAATTTTTGGGGGCGAGTAAAATTTTTCCGACAGATTTTTTTCGCCCCTCCTAAGATTTTACACTGGCGCCGCCCCTAGCTGTGCACATTACAAGGTACACACGTTCGGTCATCTTCGAAATTTTTACGGCGAACAAAGATCAAGATAACCACTAATTAGTAGTAATTAATAATTTAAAAACAATTCAAATGTAAGTTAATTCTTGATATTTCCATTTTGTTACTAATACTTACATCTTTGTGCTTCAGTTTTGTAGCAATCTTTGACAATTAGATATTTTGGTCCCTCGTCGTAGAAAATAGATTTCCAGCCAAATTGCAAAAGCAAATATGTTTTGCCCTAGGCTTTCATTTTCGTGTACATGTGTGATTGACAACACGGACAAAGGAACCCATGTTTACAGCTTCTTCTGAAAAATATGAAGGCAAATGAGGAGAGTATACATCATGTATAACTGATGTTAAACTGTTGAAATAGAGGACATCAGGAAAACTGCAATTTTGATTTGTGCATAATCCCATTTCACTTGTTTGGCTACGAATTATATTTAGGCATATGTACCAAATAAGTAACGCCGTAAAATACACAACATAGTTTCTAAATTAATCAGGTACAGCCCTGAAAATGATTAGGTATTGTGCACACACGTCATCAGTGGCCATGTAAAAAAATAGAAACAAAATTTCTGTTTCTAAATCAGACGTGCAAAAAGACGTGTGATCATGGCCACACGAATTTTAATACTGAACGTTCATTTTTTTTTTGGAACGGTCAACATTAACATCCGCATGAACATGATGATACGTAGTTTTGCACGTCCAATTCAGAAACGGATTTTGTTTTATTTTTCATCTTTGTCACACCATGCCCGGCCAAAGATGAGAGGGTAGCCGCTGACTCTTCATTTTCAATATGCTCGATTATTTTAGAAACTTAGTCCTATTTCTTACTTTACGGCGTTTTTTACCCTGAACTCCTTTGTGGCCTATAAAAGTTTATTGCTATTCAAATTTTCGACCGCCTCGGTCTTCATATACACTACAGGTCATCCTAATATGGTTCAATATATACAATTAAAGAAAGAAAGAGAGAAGTAAGTTGTTTTTGTTCTTACGCAGAAGCGTTCTTGTCGAACTTCTTTATGAAGGAGTCGGAATTCAAGGCATCAATCACGTTACAGGTAATGCACCTGTCATGGGGCAGATAATTAACGCACTGATCACGGCGTTGATACTGAACCACTCACATATTGGCCGTAGCAGATCACGTACTGATCACGAAGTCGATATTGCACCAATCATAGGGCAGATCTTACGCTCTGACCCACCAATGATGGAGCTCGAGATACACCAAACACGAAGTCGGTAATACAACAATCAAGTAGTCAGTTTTGCACCAATCATCGAACCGGTAATACACCCATCAAGGAGCCTGTCATGGGCCAATCACACAGGTGGTAATAATGCATCAATCAAGGAACCGGTAATGAACCAATCATGGAGGCGGTAATACACCAATCACAGAACCGCTAATGAACCAATCAGAAAGGCGGTATAATGCATCAATCACGGAGTCGGTAGAGCACCATGCAATCACGGAGGAGTTCATTGTTAAATTCTCGGTGTTCCGTTGATCTCCTCATCGACGAGACGAAAGCGGGAATGAATTTGGTCCCAGTCAAGATATCCGCCCTGCAACAGTCGGGATTTCCCCTTTATGTCTTTCGGGTTGAGAGTGTACTCATCGCGTCCGTGCATCACGCGGTCGTTGTGAAATGTAACAACGTCACCTAATGACATGTGAAGAAAGAAGACATTAAACAGTTTCACAAAACCAATTACCAAACTATTTGACATTATATCTGATTGTTCTTACAGGTGCACTTGGAAGGCAACTCTGGGATGATGTAATGATCTTAATCCTTTCTTAAAAATCAATGAAATAATTAGATTACTTATACCGGTCGTATTTTGTAGAAGTATTATATGTACATATGCTTTAGGCTTAGGTGGAGAGTTCACTGTTCTTGTACTGTTACGGCGTGTTTCTACAGAAAACTGTTAAACGGTATTACCCGTTTAAGTATCCTGAATTCCGGAAAACCTTCCTGTTGAAACAGAAGCCATACGGTTTATTGATAAACCGTATCTGATCTGAGCAAATACGGTTTATCATAACCACCTTCCAGAGGTGGTTATTGCCGTGTTAATCCGTTTACCTTTTCTGTGGAAACGCACAGCGACAAACCGTATTGTGTCTGGCGGAAGTAGGGGTCACCGGTGCGTGTGAAAATACGTGCCTGTGACTGCATATTTGGGACGAACCTAGAAATGCGACTCCTTTGTGCTTTCTGCGCCCTGTCGTTGCTATTGCTGCCCAAAAATTGAACACTTGTGTTTAAAAACATTAAAATAAACGCAGCCAAGTGCTGCAGTGAATTTTCCTTACGAGGCGCCACTTTGGACCAGTTCATATACCACAATGCATTGCGAGGTCATAGGGTGAATTTCCTGACTTCCGATTGACACGGTATTTGCAACACGGAATGGGAGCTTATCGGAATATTCGCTCTGTAGAAACAGGTTGGTTTAACGGCGATACGGTGTTTCGATTCCGGAAAAGATAAACCGTTTTCCACTGTTTTTCTGTAGAAACACGCCGTAAGATATCTTTTTGTAAATACCCGTTCAAGGCACTATCAAGGCTCGTAAGTTTTTACAGCTGGAATTGTCATAAATCATGTTTGCCATAATAACAATACACCAGATTCCGCTAGACTGATTTATCATAAGACAAGACCAAACCTTACCTAATTTGCAATGTAAAGTGAGTTTCAATTTCTTAAAAATGGCAATATCGTTTTGCATATAAGCTATTATATATAATATTATGATAGTTCCAATTTTATTACCTGCTTTCATCTTGAAAGCGATGAGATTTTCCTTGTCATACAGTAACTGGTGAAATCTCTTCAGAGCCCGATATACCTTCCCCACTTGTTCAACAGGCATGTTCATATAAGACGCCCTCACGCCGTCGTTGTACGCCACGGATTTAAATTCTCCATTTTTGTCAAGTCTGAAAAATTAATTTTATAACAATAGTTCATGCAATTAATCCACATATTACACAATGACTGATAATTATTGCGTAAAAGTGTTTACTCGCTTGATCATCTATAATATTTTGTGGTGGTCAAGCTTTAGATATTGTTCATTGATTATCTTGATTTTCACCAGTGGTTTGGTAAAGGAATGGGCTGAAGGTAGTGCTACATGACAATTTACACAGTTCTTCATTTTTTAAAGAAGTTTGACGAAATAAAGCAACACTTTTGGGAAAAAATATCTGTTCCAATCAGGTTTTTGTAAGTTTCCATTAACGGCATAGCCACTGGAATACTTTTGTCTCTAACTCAAGTTCAATACAAGAAATAACATATATGTGTTCGTAAATTCAGTTTGGTGGAATAAAAATTTAGAATTAGCATATTTGGATGTATACATGTTCAATGGGTTATTCAATACCTTCCGTCTTAATTCAAGCAGTTGTTCTACACCTACCCCCTGGATACCAATTAATAATAAAAAATAAATAAATAAAAAAATAAAAAATAAATAATCTGCCCCGCCCCTTCCTCTTTTCGATGAAGTAGGATAGGTAATTTTTATGTGATGAAGTGTATCTATCTCAACACGTAACCTCGGACTTTGCGTTCTATCTGAAGGACGAAATACGGGGAAAATGAAGTGTCTTGCGCAAGGAGTTAATCGTCGTGGACTGGACCTGAACCAGAGATCTCTCTCTCAATTAAGAAGTACGGGTCTTCCACTATACTAGGGTACCCATCCTCCCCTCCCCCATTAAGAACAGAGAGCGCTAGCCCGCTATAGGTTGTTGTTTTTTTTCACAAAGAAACCGTGCCATACTTCAAATGAACCACTAAGGAACATAAAGCACTCATCCAATATCTGGATAACCTTTTCATCTGTTTTCTTGTTCTAATACGATTCTCTATATTCTGGTACCTCTCCTTTTTCCGGTATAATTACTTTTGGTTCCAAATCATGGACAATATGCCATTTTGTTGTTTTATTTTGCTTTTGCCGTTTTGGGGAGAGGGAGCCTTTGGAAACCGAGGGTGGGGACAACCTTGAACAGTGTCATACTCACTCTATCACTGGTCTAGCCAGCTGGAGGTGGTACTCTACAAAATCAGCCCCACACAATCTGAAGTCAAGTTCGACACTCGTCAGGGTTTCAAACAGCTGGGGTTCATCTCTTTTCATCTTTTCAGCCACTCGCTTGACATCTACGAACTGATTCTCCCCACCCTTGGCCTCACATTGTCTGACGAAATGTAATAATTGTACCTAGAAAGTGAAACCACAAAAGACAGAGACCGTGAAAGGATAAATAGCTTAATCTGACGTTTTCGTCTTTCTCCTTCAACATTTTCTCCTTCTTCTTCTTCTTCTTCTCCTCCCCTCCTCCTCCTTCTTCTTCTTCTTCTCCTCCTCCTCCTCCTCCTCCTCCTCCTCCTCCTTCTACTTCTACTTCTTCTCCGTCTTCTCCATTAACGGATATCCGCCGTGCTATCTTTACAAGTCGTCTGTAGGATGCAATATACCGAGCACGGTCTCCAGGATGACATGAAGAGCTCAAACTATAAATCCTCTTTGGTAAAAATGGATTTCCTTGTATTTTTGTTTTGTCCTTCTTTTGCCAGAGTTTGTACACATGCAGATATAATAAAACACGTAAGTAAAATGCATAAGGTATTTTCGCTTCTGTAATTTGGGTCTAAATATAATTTACATGTATGCAGAGTTGGTCTCTGCCGATAAATTCTTGTAGAAAGTGGACCTCTGGCAATGTATAATTGGTCTCATGGCCTACTCATCCACAACTACAGGACCAAAGCTTGTATTAGTTCCTAAAGAAATCTTACGTATTACAATTAAAAAAAAATCATTCAATACTTACACATGGAATGTACATGTAGTAAGGAAGATCGACGTGGAGTCCAAGCTTCAACGTGGTATTCGAGAGGCTACTGGCATCGAAAGTATTTTCAACTTTAAAAGTTGGACTGTAAAATTAAAGTTACATAGGCAGTAGTAAGGAAGTAAAGAAATGCTAGCTATTAAGCACATTATTGTCGACTTCACAGATTTGATGCCAAACAAAATAAAGACACGATCAAGGGAAGAATTATTGGTATACAATCTACAGGTACTCGGATAGCTGGTCATTGCACTACAGCAGTTGCTAGGTATGCCAAGTACATGGCGGTGTCAATCAGAACCATGACCATTGTGAAAACTATGATCGTAGTTTGGACATTTCTTTTTTTCATTTCATATATGCTAATCCTAAACCTACTATTAACTCTAATCCTAACCGTAGTCGTAAGTTCCCTAGTTCTAACCCTAACCCTGCAGACGTTAGCGCATGCATTGAGAGTCCGATGTCAAAAATTGCATGTCATATCGTCCGGATTCCAGTTGGCGCGGCACAGGCATATCGACCAGAGCCGTAGACAGAGAGTTGGGCTAACTTTTTTTTCCAAGTAGGTTAAAATATGGAACATAAAGTCATGTGATGACCGTTAAATTTACATGGAGCATCGTTTTTATTGTGCAATCACGCGAAAATAGGCGCCATGTTAAAAAGTTGGTGGTTTAGTCTTGGATCAGCGCCTTTAGGCACTCTCTCAGATCACGACTTTACCCTCCCTGATAATCGGATTGTATCACGCCTTCACCGGTGTGCACCACCTCCACTCCCTGAGGAGTATTCCTAGCCCGGCTGCCTCAAGCCACTCAAGCCAATTTTGCCTCCACGGGATTTCTCGTCCTCTCAGTTACCCATTAGTACTCCTGTATTGCAGATGTAGTATCTTACCTAAAGAACGCAGACGATACGACGGGATTTGCACCTGGGTTCTCTAGGTTGAGAAACGTTTATCTTACCACATAATCTACGACGCCTCCACTTGGTATAACCTAGTTAATTGAAGTTACCCTTCCTCTCTCTATTAAAGGCTCTGATAGCTATACCTGGGATGTCCATATGCCCGACAACTCCATAAATACCCCCGGGGGGGGGGATGGGGCAGTCAAATTTATTGCTGTACACATGCGTGACCAAAAAAACGCGTTTAAAGGGGTGTTTTTTCAGTTTTAGCCGCGGGCCGCGCGTGCACTCGTTAAGGGTATCAAAAAACACAGATTTTCAACAAAAAAAAGGGTGGTTTTGAAAGACTGGTTAAACGTATTTAGGGTATGTTTCTTTCTTCAAAGCTTTTTTCTTTTTTAAGATTGGCCAAATGTGTTTAGGGTATGATTTTCCGCCAAGATTTTGTCTATATAAGCTTATTATTAGCAAGTAGACAAAACTTGTTAAGGGGTCATATTCTGGCGACAACTTGTTTAGGGGCCAAAATGTTTACATGAAGCCCGCGAAAAACGTGTTTAGGGGGTGTCTGGAAATAATTTGGTCACGCATGTGTACAGCATTATATTTGACTGCCCCCCCCCCCCCCCGGGTAAACTACCATCATTAGCAAAAGTGTAAGACAAGAACATTTTCCATTACACCATGTACAAAACAAACACTAAAAACTATTGCTTCTTGAAGAGGTTTAGTGCATATTAGTTATTATTCTTTGCTCAAAGAGCAAGGGAAAGCACTCCCACCAGCATCAATACTTTAAAAGGCAGATTTACTTTGAACTCTTGGCAAGAACTTGACGAAGCTTGTGCATAAATGTGATGACCATACAGTGCCAAGGCCTTATAATTACTGTGGGAGATTCGTCAAGCTCTTGCACAAAAATCTATGTAATCTGCCTTCTCAGGGGAATGTTGGTATATATTGTATATAGCACTATCTTTTGCCCTTTGAGCAATGACATTGAACCCAACTTGCCCTTCAACATCTTCAAAAAGCAATGGTTTCCAGCTTCTGTTTCTAAATGGTTTAATTTAAAATATTCTTGTAGTCTTAAAGGGAGAAGGCGCCAGCAACTAACAGGCATAAGTTAAGAAAATATTTGAGTTCTTGCCACGTGCACCGCAGGGAGCTGACTATGCGTGACCAATGCATGCCACGCGACTTGTGTTAGCCGCACCGTGGTAGTGTATGCACTGTTTGAATTGATAAGCTCCTCCCCCTATAGCTGTTTCTGCAAGTTTTGTCTTACTCTTAGGGTAAAACCTGACAAAAGCACGCTAAATAAACACAAATAATCAATTTATAGGGCCTTGATCGAGCTGTTGAGTTTATCACAACAGCTACCCCTATTTAGGGCTGTTTTCGCACATGCTACATAATTCTCACATTAACTTATGCCTGTTAGTTGCTGGCGCCTTCTCCCTTTAACTGTTTAAACTTTTCCTAATGATGGTGATGGGCCGGTATTTCCTTACCCATAACCCGTCACTCGAGGATAGGCAACCCTCTTGCAGATTTTCTCGATTATCCCCACTTCTTGTGGTGCTCCCGTTATCAGGGCAAGTCCATACGTCATCAGGCTTTCCAACCACTGGGAAAGGACTTTACTATCACCCATGAGCTGTTTGAAGTCGAAGGCAGGGATCTGATTCACAAACTCCGCACCCCAGGAGACCTGCGTGACTCTTTTGATAGCGTTGAATTCCGTTTTGTCGAAGCGTTGCCGCTTCAACCACCATTCCGGAAAAGGACTCGTGTGACCATCTGTCCAAAGAACCTACAAAATGATAGGTCAGTGGGAAGGTCAGAGCACTGCCCACTTCGGCAAAAGGAATCAAGCGACAAAAGAGTCATTTCTTATTAGGAACTTCCGAACCTGTGTCCGTCATTTACAATGGCATCAATGCAATAACACTGCATTTCGACTACAATATCTTTTAAAAGAATGATCATTTTTTCTCCATTTTTTTCCTGAAGGAAGGGATAGAGCATGTTAAGGCTGTTTCAAAAACATTAATTGAAATTGGAGTGATTTGCCACTTGTGTTTTATGTAGGGTATCGATTGAGATAGCTTGCGTTAACCCATGCCAATGGGTGTGAAATTAACAACCCAAGTTTTACAATGTATACCGGTTAAAAGATGTCTTACCTTCAAAAGGGTACCGTCGTCTAGCAATTCTTCCCGTTCAGGTTGGATCTCTATATCGAGGTTTTCCATCGGGACCCATCTCTGGAAACAGCTAGGATGGTAGCACTCCGCACACCGGCAGTTATCCCGGAGCCAGACGTACGGGTATCGACCGACGAAGCCGTCACGCCACCTTACTTCGAACCATCCGTGACTGCTCTTGCGTTCGACGGAGGCAATACTACTGGAAATCTTGATTCTCTTCATGCTCTTTGTCTGTTTCCAGTAAGTTGTGGTCTTGTGCTGATGACAAAATGTCAAATTTATATCATTATGCATACAAATTTCAGGTCAGGTCAGGTTTCCTTGAAGGGCCTGCATGCTACTGGTATCTTGGTAATACACTGCAAAAACTGGGGTGCTAGATTTAACACCAAGGGTGTTGCATAATATGAATACCGGAAAAGTGTTTATTTTTCAACACCCTTGGTGTTAAAGGCAATGCTCTTGGTGTTTGAAATAATTCGTTTGGTGTTAAAATAACACCCGTGGTGTTAACATTTTACACCACGTCTAGTTTAACACCATGGGTGTTAAATTTAACACCCGGTATTTGCAGTGTACCTGTCCCAGGGCCGGGTTGTCGGCGATCAAACCGTCACCCCATCAGATTTATATGGAAATTCAATGAAGAAGGTAGCTAAGTACCCTGGCAGAACTAAGAAAAAAAATCTACCTATGAGGGCATCGCGACGCCCTTATAGGTAGATTTGCTTTTAGCTGACGCGTCGGCTCTGGAGAAAGCCAATGGCGGCTATCTATTTTCATATTCCTGTTCACTGGAAATCCTCGGAATTCACGACAATGATAAACGAATATCTGTCCAAGTAGCATAGTCTTGAGATACAGGCTTTTGCTGTAACCAAACAAAAGGCCACCATGCCCTAGTCAATTGTCCAATATCTAGAAGTTTTCCTTCCTATCACTTGTCAAGATTATCCAAAGGGATTTCCCTAATAAATCATGATTAAATTATGTTGTTGTTTTTTCTAATCAGTCTATGATTATATCCCTTCAATGTTATGCATGTGTTAATGCAACAGGTCGAATCAGCCATTTACTAGTAATTTACGCGTTACGTTGAATATAGTGACATTCAGTTAAATCAGCTCATAATTAAGAAATTTAGAAAGAAACCTTCGAGTCAGACTTACAAGATCCTTATTGTAACCCGAGTTACAATCAGCCATGTACGAATACAGTAAGATGGTGATGTAGTGAATTACCGGTTGTCAATGTACCTTGTTCATAAACCAAACTGTTACCCTATAACTCTCATTGCTTTCGATTAAACTAGGCTATGTAGCCATTTGTTTTCAATCAATTAGGAAATATACGTACATATACATAAAGATATTACAAAGGTCTAGGCCTAACTCACCTGCAGATGTATCCAGAAACTATACTTTTACAGTTGCAAACTATTTTACCTTGGCATGCACTGAATCCTGCCTCGAAAATAAACCAGGTACCTGGTTTGTTTCGAGCTTCTGTTTATTTGTAAGGGGTGTTTTCTTGTCAAACACTATGTTCAATAAATATTGACAGGACGACTTATCTGATTGTCTTTTGTCAAGTACGGGTAGAGAGTAACTAACGCACATCTGTAATAAACTACGTTACATTTATTTGTCTGTGTTATGGGTATGTGGGTTTGTGCGGAGGCAAAGAATGTCTGTGTGTGAAGTGGTGGATCTAAAGTTTAACCCCTTGCCCCCTGGAAGCAGGTTTACCACATACTGGAGGCAATTGTGCAACTGTTTAAACACAGCATCTACCGTGTGTGTGAATATTGGTGCACATGTTGAATGTGTATGTGTGTGTGGGAGTGTGTGTGTGTGTACATGTACGGGTGCATGTGTGTCTGTGTATATGGTGTGCCTGTCTATATGAGTGTGTCTGTGCGTGTGTGTGTATGTACGTGTGTGTACGTGTATGTGCGTGTATGTGTGTGTGTGCTGGAGTATGTCTGTGTATCATGTGTATGTGTAGTGCATATGTGTGTATGTATGTGTGTGTGTGTGTGTGTGTGTGTGTGTGTACGTGTAGTGTGTGTGTGTATGTGTGTGTGTGTGTGCGTGTGTGCGTGTGTGTGTGTGTGTGTGTGTAGGTGTGTGTGTGTAGGTGTGTGTGTGTATGTATATGTGTGTGTGTGTGTGTGGCTGTGTGTGCGCCACGGATTCATGATCAGTGGGTGTTTGAGATGATAACATTTATGTTTCATATTGTAAAACGGGCCTCGCCTTGAAGCATATAAAACAGTAAACGCCACTCAATTTAAAAAAAAAAATGTAACAAACCAAACTACATTTACTTAAATTAAAACCCTACATCATGGACTCGATCATGTTTCGGATGGGGGAGGAGGGCAAAAATACAGAATTTTGCGCGCGAAGCGGCCAAACTTTGAAAATTGTGTATGTTAATAGTATTTCTATGCTAAGTGTAATGCGTATTGTAGTGCTCTCCAATGCCTTTTAAACATATTCTTACAGGCGTGGTCTACGGGGGGGGGGATTGGCAGGCTTGGAGCCCCCCCCCAAAAAAAAAATGCTCAGCCCCCCCCCCCTCCCTTCCCCCCCCCTCCCCCCCTCCTCCCCCCCCCAAAAAAAAGAAATCGGACAAAAAATGTTTTACAATTGAAAATATTAAATGAACTGAAGCCAATCTGTAAAACATTAAATATTGAATAGAATAATTTTTTAAAAATGTATTTACCATGCTCCAGAAACACGTCTTTTTAATACATATTTTTCAAAAAGTTCCTAGCCCTGCTCGGTCGCTTCGCTCCCTCGACTATTCATTTACGCATTTTTTTTCACATAGGCCTACTTACTATACCTCTCTTGAAATCCTGACAACAATCCCTATAATTTTCATTAATAGACCTTTAAAACATGTATTTACTGTGCTTAGAAACATGTCTTTGCTACGTATATTTCAAAAATTTCTTGCCGTGGGTTCCCCATCCCATATCCGTCTCCTTCGCAAGTATTTCGCTCCTTCGCAAGTATTACTGCCCAATTACAGTTTTCACATACTTCCTGTACATGTTTTTGAAAACCTGACAAAATCCCAAATAATCTTCATAAAGTATACCTATAAAATATCTATTTACCATGCCCAGAATCACGTCTTTTCTATGCGTATTTTCAAAAAGTTCCTACCGTGGGAGGGGACCCCCCCCCCTCCCACACCCTCCCCCTCTCGGTCACTTCGCTCCCTCGCAAGTATAATTACCCAATTACAGTGTTTCACATACTTCCTGTACATGTTTTTGAAAACCTGTCAACAATCTCCAATAATTTTATAAAATATACCTTTAAAATATCTATTTACCATGCCCAGAATCACGTCTTTTCTATGCGTATTTTAAAAAAGTTCCTACCCTGGGAGGGGGTATTCCCCCGTCGCCACCCTCCCCCCGCTCGGTCGTTTCCCTCCCTCGCAAGTATCCCTGTCCAGTTACAGTTTTCACATACTTCCTTTTTTAAAATAATCACTAATAATCTTCGTAAAACATACCTTTAAAATATTCATTTACCATGCCCAGAATCACGTCTTTTCTATGCGTATTTTCAACAAGTTCCTACCGGAGGAGGGTATCCCCCTTCCCAGACCTTCCCCCTTTGGGTCACTTCACTCCCTCGCACGTTTCCGTCAAGCCCCCCTGTACCCCCTAAAATTTTCGTTCTAGAACCGCGCCTGATCCTTACACGGTATATTATGAATTTTTCAAGTTGTCAAAATTATAGGGGGGAAAATTGATATCGTTTGCCCCCTCCCCCCAATATTTTCATCGGGGGGGGGGGCAACTGCTCCCCTTGCCACCCCAGGATCGATGCCCCTGACCTACATTATCACGTAACGTTATATAATCACACGTGATAAATTACAAAACACGATGAGCATGAGCTGTCCTTTATCTTGCATTAGAGGCAGTCTTCTATTGTTTTTTCTTTTACCAATGATATATTCTGAATCCCCAAGTTCAAAGTCCATTTTAAACACAATAGTACGTTTACAATTGACAGGTTGTTGAGGCACTATAGGTTTGAGATTTTTTTTATCTTCTGTGGTTCGTTTTTGTTTTTCATATTTAGATAGACCTGTAACATTAATTGATGCACTGAATCCCGCTAGATCGTTTATACGTCCATTTTCGAGAAATTGAAAAACAAGTGAAATTCGACTGCGCCATTGATCTCTAGCTAATTCGGCCGTATCCAAACATTGTGGTACGTGTACTTCATATGGACAGTAGGGCATTGACCAAATAACGCTCTAGAAAAAAAGTTCTGTAGTCTCCAGATTGGTCTTGAAAAATAGCATTACAAATTGAATAAGATGAAGTTGCTGATGAGAAAAAGACTTTGTTCTCCAAATTTTACATGCGCATTAATGAGATAATCGACTAATTAGTCAGGCAAATTCCTCAGTCCCATTCGTAGAAGAAGGAATCACCGTCAATAGCGATTTCACAGACACGAACATTACTTGTTAGATTGCTCTTTACACCTATTAATATTAATGAATGTTTGTGACTTTACGTTAATTGGAATGCACTGGAAAGGGTATTCTTTTGAATGAACCTAACAAAACCATTCACACAGTTCTCCATTATTTATAGAATGGCTGCGCTCAAATGCATCACCAAAATTCCTATTCGGTTTTCTTTTCAAACATCTGCGGTTTCACAAAAGCATTGTGAATGCATATAGGTTGTCAAGCACTCCCAAGTTTGCGAACGATCGAGGATAGGACGGAGTGACATTCCAGCCACGTAATTTACTTGTTTACACGGTGAAAGTCCCCGCGCGGTAGTTTATAAACTGCGAAAACGTACCTGATCACATTATAAATAACCGTCATAATTAATTTTCTCAAAAACGCGCACATGGTATTAGGATAACAAACCCTATTTACGGGTTTAGTAATATTTAAATAATCATCATTAGGAATTTGTAAAATACCACTCATGGGACTACGGAAAATCACGATAAATGGCCTTGCCCTACAGTCCAATAACCGTTTCCTTCCTACTTTCATTTCAACAGTATACTGTCTGCATTACGACCAGAAATGACCTGTGACCTTAACCTTAAAATTTTGAATTCACCCGTGTCCGACTCATCTGCCGGGGCAAATCGTTCGGCTACCGGGTGGCGACCGCTCGGCAGTGGCGCAAATCCATTTTGAAATGCGGGGGGGGGGGGGTATATCACATGTGAAATTTTT
>JZLH01S0047764.1:841-13582 GCA_001188425.1 Eucidaris tribuloides
TGTCGCCCGGAATTTGCGTGTGTCGCATCAAGAGCTCCTGGAATTTGCACGTGACGCGCGCGACGCGTGTTTTCTACACTGCCGAAAACACTGTAGAGTAGACCCATTTTAGATTACTCTATACGGCAGATAGATTTTGCGTACATATATTTTCATGATTTTGCTTCAAGACGCGGAATTCACGAGGCTGAGGGCAATCTATATTTTTGCGATTTTATTGCATTTGCATTCACTTTGTACAGGAATATCAAAAATCGAAAAATTTTGCATTCAGCAAGTTGCAAAATTCGCAAAAATAAAACCACTGTGAAACATTCAGCTTATACAGTATTGTTCTTCTGTTTCGGATCCGCATGTACACAAATCCTACCACAAAAAAGAGAAGCGGTTCAAAACAGGGCTGCAAGTTTTGTGATGGGTAAATGACAGAAAATGCGGCATTACCGAAATGAAACAAAAACTTGACTGGGAATAATTCGGTTGACAAACTTTCATGAAGCGTTTGCAAGTCGCTTTGCCGTCCTAGTGTGCGCTGACGTGCATCTAGTCGGTAGGCACAATCTTAGATATATCTCATCAAACGATTTCATTCCAATCACAACAAACAAAAAGTGCTATTATCATTTTTTTTTCATTCCGCGCACAATACCAGAATGGAATCTACTGCACAATTCTATAAAATCATTCCAGGACAAAAACAAATTCAAATTCGCATTTCCAAAACACTTTAGTAACAAGCAAACTAGCAAAGCAATCAAACTTAGTTCTTCTCCCTCTGCATCATCACCATTTGTGCATCACACACCTGTATGTACATGTAAGATCCCACCAGTTCTTTGGTGATACACTTGCATGAACTAATTCGTCAGCCTGAACGTGAACTGTGACAGCCTGTTTGGATTTGGGCTGTTGCACAGTTACTGACATACATGTAGAAATGTATCTGTGTACTACATAATGTGGTCTGTCAGGACCTTCCCCCCCCTTTTTTTTTGCACCAGATGGTTATAACACAGGCGATTTTTCGGCAGCACAATAAAGTGTGATTTCCCTTATTGGACTATGCATTACCAAGAAACAATTGAGGCAACATTCATGTTTGCCATAGGCATAACTGGTGCAGTTACAAAGCTTGTAATTTTTCAATTTTGTAAGTATGTAGGCCTACTTTGTTTTATAAAAATTAATTTCAGTGTTCTTTAGTGATCTCCCCTTCCTCCCTCCTTTGAAAAAAAAGGAAACATCTTCAGGCTTGTTAAAGACAAATATAGGCCTATGAGAATTTTTTTTTCTGATGTAAATAGGCACATCTGCACTGGTCATAACAATGCCGTAGAAATGGCAAGCACCTACATGTACCAATACATTATGAGTTTTCTTACAGCCTGTGGTTTCAGAACAATGAAAAGACTTTTGGTAATGTTTTGCTGATATTTTACAGTAGGCTTATACACTAATTTTGTTAGCATTAAATTATATATATCTGTGAAATTCCACAATTTTTCTGTTTTCTTTGTAACCTATTGCCTCCAAGAATGTATAATTCCCATATAATAATAGGTCATAGGCCTACATAGTACATCCAGTTTCTGTAGTCAATGGGTTCACTATTTATTTGCCACACTTTTTAAACTGAACTCTGGGTTCACTTTAAGATTCTAATTCAATTTGAAGTTTTTGCCACACACTCACACACACTTAACACAATATGTGTTGATGAGTCACTAGACCTTCCCTGGAGAGTATTGTATTACCTGGTGCAAGAGGATTAGGAGGGATTAGAAAAGATCCCTACTCATGTATTAGATTTTCATTTGTCTCTTTTTCACCTCTCTGAATAATCCCTTTCATTCAATTAATCCCAGCTCATTTATTGATTGCTCTATTAAATTGGTGAACTTGGCAAAGAGATTGTTAACTCTATACGTGCTGAAGTCACAGAACTGCACCAAATGATACGCATAAAGTCCATAGAGGTTTAAATCCTTTGGCATGTTAAGAGTTAATTCTCTGATTTTATCCCTGTTTTCAGTAATGTGGAAGACTTGATCTGCTATGATAAGGGAGTGACATGATTTGGAGTAACCATTACAGAAACAAAGAACATTATCAACATTGACTCTGACTGGAGTATCTGTTCAAGCTGAATATTTTTCGTTTGTTTTTTGGAGAGAAAAAAGAGCATTCTCCGTCCAACATTGAATCAGTATACGTTACGTGCAACCATGATAGAAACTTATCTAGTGATCCATATGACATTGTACATGAAGTTTGCTTGTCATAAGCACAACAGTTTATGTTGACCCATCGACTACGGGAACAGGATGTGTCCTGTGTTAACTCTATGGGAAATACAATTTTTAACAATTTGTTACCTGTTAGGAAAAATCTTTTTAGATGGGGGTTAGCAAATGATAATGTTGAAGAAGACGTAACACATGCTTTTGTTTTTGTAACTTAAATACCACATTCTTCGTTCATGTTAAAAACGTTATTTGCTGCATTTTTAAAGTAGAAATTGTATTGATATTAACACTCTACACCTAATTAAAGCAGATACTGATGATTGTGACTTGATAATTAATATAGCCTGGTAGACTTGGTGCATCTATAAATTAATTCTTGAACGAAATAGAACTGGAAAAGATATAAGGAGTGTAAGCTTGACATATTTATTTGTAAGAGAAATAGAAAAGAGAATAGAAATAAACAAAGCTAGTAAAAAAGACAATTTAAACTACCTACTTTTGTATTATATTTGAAATATGCTGAAATCATGTATTCTGATCTATTACATTTGATTAAATGTTTGTGACTGATTCTATTGTTAATTTGAAATTTTGACTGTGAATAAGTCTTCTCTTCTGGGGGCAAGAAAAAAAAAACTCTGTGGGAAGTACAGACTCTTGTAGGCAATGGGTTGAGTGTTGTCTACCCAAGAGGAATCTTGAAAGGAAAACTTTTACAGCTCATGTATTGATCAGTGAACTTTAACTAAGTAAATTTTTAACTGATAGTGAAGATGCTCCCTGTCCTGCTTCTGCGTCCCTTTACTCATAGTACCCGGGTTATGTTTTTTGTGTTTGCTGTTCAAGAATAGCTGGAGCCTGATAAGCTCATTATAAAGCAGTGTTTGAAGAGGATAAAGCATTAGATGGAAAAAAATACATGTACATGTAAAAGGAAGAATAAAGAAGAGATGAAAAATAAGTAGTACTAGTAGTAGAAGTAGAAGAAGAAGAAGGGAGAAGGCAGAGGAGGAGGAGGAAGAGGTGATGGTGGAGGAGGAGGAGGAGGAGGAAGATTAGAAGAAGAAAGTAGTAGCAGGATCACTGGAGCAGTAGTAATACATGCAGTTATAGTACTAGTAGTTGTAAAAATGTAATGGTAGGAGTTCATAATAAGTTTGGTAGTTAATAGAAGCATAAGTTGGAATAAAAGTAATATAATTTGTGGGAAAAATATATTTTTTCAAGCTTGAATTTGGTATGAGCTTGTATTGACCTGAAAATGGCAAATTTTAATTCACTAAAATATAAAAAAAAATTGAGCTGCAAGGTTTCTGTGTGAATTGTATTGAAATTATTTAAAGAGAGCTTTTATGTCATCGGTGAATAAGTTGTGCTGCTCTTTGTTGATATCTGCATGGCTCCTGTACGTTCAGCCAAAAAAAAGGGGGGGGGGGGAGATTTCCATATTGAACATGTTGAAAGACTGTTACTGAAAAATTATTTAATTTTAAACTGCTTAATTGCACAGTGTACATCAATGAACGAAAGAGTGATGGTTCAGTTGGGAGAGATGTTTTAATGAACATTATATAAAAATTCATGTTTCTTAGAATTCATAGTTCACGGTCATTATCATATAATCATTTTTCATTACACTTCAATGTACATGTATTCTTGCATGTCAGGTAGTTACATCATAGATGTAGATTTTATTTTCTTTTTCAGTTATATTGGTACACAGTTGTAAATACTGGTAGTCTGGTACTAACTTGAGTATCAAATTATTTCTGATAATTACTATTGATCGTAATCATTATAGCCCTGTGTGTCATAAAATAATGTAAATTATTAACCCCTTGGGGATGACAGGCTTGTACAGAAGCCCAATACAAATTGTGCACTCATTATCTGGCTTCCATCAAAACCTCCAAAATATGGTTAGAGATTTCACTCAAACTAGATTATATTGCCTACAAATACTTAAGTCCCAGTAAGTACATAACATAAATGAAGAAAAGTGTCTCTCGTGAGGTGTACATACACTAATATCCCCCTTAACATCCATGAAATTCACATTTGAAGTTGACATATGGCTAATAATATTTCATAATCATAATCCCTTTGAGCTATGTAGTTTGTGGTGTGCTCTGTATTACTTTGCATGCATGTAAGTCTAATCATGTACCGTACATGTACAGCATGTGTGAGCATTGGGCCCTCATCTCCCAACTTACACATTACATAGCCTACTGTAAGTTAACGTGGGGTCAATTTGAAAAGGACTAGACATGCCAATACTCTCTGGTCTTTTGTTGGAGTTAGTCACACTGTGAAGTGTTCCATGACAAACTAAAGAATCAGGACAATAGAGTGAAACACTTGTATACACAGCGGCAATGGGTTGGTTGAAAGGATTTTACCTATTTGCGGTTATTTGATAACCAAAAAGGGAGTGATGGCAACTGGCTGAAACTGCTCCCCTGCATGAAATTAGAATTTGAAGAAGCCTGTCTACTGCATTTGTGTCAAAATACCGTCTAGACATGTAGTGAACTTAGCCTGCGGTGACCGTACAAAATTCGAGTAGGCTACCTAATATCTTGATGTAGCATACATTTACATGTATGTTTAACCAAGTTTTTTTGAAGCATTGAATGTTTATCTGATTAAACTCAATGTTACAGGCTTAAAGGTATCGTATAGCAATGTTTCCAGTTTTTAAAAAATCTGAGCTACATGATTCCCCTCGGTACCCGTGTCTCTGATAAGGTCTAAATAGGAAGCCCTGAAAAAATTGTAGTTCAAAATGATCATTATCTGCTGATAAGTGAAAATCTTTGAGCAAACATTCCAGATTTCCCCCATAGACTGCTGTGTAAAAAAAAAAATTGTCAGCTGACAATAATTCATGTGCTGATTTTTATTTTACGAGTGACGACATAACTTTCTAAAGTTTTGTTCTAGGGTGTTGATTTATCCATCCAAACACTGTCAGATGTGTCAGATAACAAAGTTTAATATGGGGCTTCCTGTATAGCCTGCACAGTGTAATGAAATGCTTTATTTGTCTCTGATAACATTGTCAATTGCACCTTAAATATTTATTATGATACAAAGAGATGATAAATTATAGCAAAATATCCTAATTGTATATATTCCCCATCATGTACTCTGCCTGTCCTCCTAGGGACAACTCTTTTACCAAACCACTTTTAAAGCAATTTAGAAATAATCAATTTAAAGGAAATCATCATTTCATCACCCACAAATGTGATTTTGTATGATTGGTATTGGTAATATTAATAACCATAGAAGTAACAGATACTGTGCGAAGTTCTATTTCCTTCATTTTTTTTGACTTATAATCTGGTATGCACAAGGCTTTTTCTTCTTCTATTACTATTATTATTATTATTATTATTACTGTTGTCATTGTTGTTTTTGTTATTATTATAATGTATACCAGTATCGTACATTTTATAATCTAATTAATGTAATGTGTGGAGTAATACCCTTATAATACATGTACTTCATCCACCCTTGTTTGCCTGATGTTGTGTGATCAAAACCGGACAATAATTTTCCTCATCAAATGAGTAATTCGTCAGTCAGGAGATAGATTTAGTATAAAATTATCAAAACGTCATTGTTAGAAAACTGCTATCACTTCTCAAATTTATACCCCAATACCTAAAGTACTAGTATTAATGACAATGTGAATTATGTTATGCTAGAAAAATCATTCTCTGGAAATTATTATTCAATAAATAAGTATGCATCTCATCTGGTTAAACACTAGCTTGAAGATGATGTGATCAATATTTTCTTGAAATATGACAACTTGGAGCATATTCAACCTGTCATGTACAGTACAATCATGTAGTGGCTTTACCATGTCAGAGTATGTAGAACAGTATAGTGCATGACAGCAGGTGTACAAACCTTTCCCTACATTGTAATACTGGACTGGTCCATGAAATTGAATAATGCAATTAAATTTCACATGTGTACAGCTTTCTTCAGTGTAGGTTTTCATTTGAGTTGACCATATAAAGAGTATGAGAATTGCAAGTCAGTCATATTTCATCATGCTCAAATGAGATTTTATAACCGTGGACACTGCATACCCAAATAAAAGTAATGGTTTGGCTGTGAATCAGCATCACTGCAATCCCATCAGAATATTCTATTTCTGTTTCACTTTGGTTTCTTATGTTTTATTTCCAGAATGTGGTCGCCTGATCTGTTGAGGAAGCATGGAGGACATCTACAAGTAAGGCAGCAAATACTCTGATAACGATGTGATGTCAGGATTTTGAGCTGAATGATGATGATATACAAACTGTGCTTTCAGATGAAGGAATAGTAGCTTGACATTGTTCAATAGAGGTCAAAAACTGATTTTGATTAATGAAGACTGAAGTTGTATTCTGGATCATAATTTGTTGAACAGAGCCTCTCGTGTCTGCAGTTCACAATGTCTTGCCTGTTTAGCAATATGCCATTCCAGCAATAGAATGATATATCAAACTGGTGGATAACAAAACATCCATTTTACAATCTTATTGAAATATTTCCTTTTGAACTGCCACATTCCATATCCCGTAGCGTGGATCATAAATGACCTGAATCGAATGTGTGACTAAGGAACCAATCTTACCACATGAGCTGGTTTATTGAATGCACTCTGATATGTCAGATAATGGTGATGAGTGTTGTGACAAAGCCATACCGTCAACAATAGCGGAAAGCCATGCTAGGGGGCAGCCAAATATTTCTGGTTTGCATGCAGTTAAAAATAGCACTCCCGTGGAATACTCTTCAGACACGGACCAAACAACACGAGACTAAGTGATAATCCTGCATTATCTACATACTAGTACATCCATCATCATGATAGGAAATCTGTAGCAATAATGTCGTGTAGTGCTAATTCAAGCGGTATCTCGGGTCAACCAGAGGAGCATGGCACAGTGGATCACACAGTGGTATCAGAGTGTGGATCAGGAAAGATTTCTACTCCCAAACAAATGCAGCTGTCTGGAAACGGTCGAATGGAAAGTGTAAAGGATAATAATAATGGCCAAAATGCAGTTACAAGTGAACATCAACCTCCAATCCATTCAAATTGCAATAACGCGCAGCACCCTTCAGCGACTGCCAGGAAGCATCGCAGAGAGAATGGTAATCACATCACATCACCTACGAGAGATGGAACAGGCAAGCCGGGTATGGTGAATAGAATGCAAGCTGTTACTACGGAAACAATAGAAGAGGTGGTGTGTGTCTATGAGACATCGTACAGTCCTAATGGAACTCACAAATCAAGTGTAGGTAGAAACATTGACGCCAATTCAGTGAAAAGTGTCACTAATACCACGTCCCAAGTAAGGAGAGGCAGTAAGGAAGTCCCTGAAAGCAAAAGGACTGACAGTCCTGCAGATGCATCAATTCCTACCCATAATGAAAGTGTGCGGAGCACAAGAAATGGGCTAGAAAATCCTGCACAAATGGAAAAGGAAACGGGCATAAAGGGTCAAATGGTTAAGTCTGATGACCCTGTAGATAGTGTGTTTGCTCCTGTGTCCTTTTGGAAAGTTGAGCTACCTCCGTTGAGTCCTGATGAGCTGTCCCTCTGCAGTTTAACACCAGTCACACCTGGTCAACATCAGCACAAAGAAATAGATAAAGTGCAAGATGGTAAAGTTGAAGGGGAAGTGAGTGACACCGATTCTAGATTCCGACCAGTGAACACCACTTCCATGTGAAATATAACCCTGCTTATGAAGATGATAGTCCCTTCGCTGATTCAGGTGTTTTAGCATACTCTCAAATGAAAGATGCTTCGACAGAAGAACTTCCTATAGGTGACCCGACACCTGGGGCTGAGAAAGGTCCTCGATTGCAACCACCCACATCTTTAATGGTTGGAGAACGATCATCTGATTTGTTGAATGACACACCTGCAAGTGATATTGAATTTTTTGATTGCCACTCTCAGGTGGGTGAAAGGAGAGAGACTCCTGACCAGGTACTCTTTACACCTGACAGTGGAGAAGGATGTATTGTTGGTGAAACAGAAAAAGATCAGACTCAACCAAGCTCCGTTACAAACTGGCAAAAGGGGGAGGGGAAGTGGGCACCACAAACATCCTACACATCAGACTCGGAGGCAGGTGATATTAGTTTAGGCAACAAGAAAAAAAGACATCGTGTAAGTTCTGAAAGTGCCTGTACGGTTTTTTCCCCTGTTCAGCACGAATTCCATCATGCTCTTTCATCACTGCTCAAATCTCAAGCTGGCACTGAACCAAGACATTCCAAACAAACATCCAGCCCGAATCCATCTCAAACGAAACCGATGGGAGGCATTCAACATTCCCTCTCTCTTGGTGAAAAGTCATCAGAAAAGGTTGATTCCTCTTCTCTGCTTCCAAATTTCACCTTGTCTATGCCATCATTGTTACCCGATCTGTCTTCCTCCCCCGAAGCATTTGCCTTTTACAAAAACAATCCTCCGAGGCAACATACCCAGGCTGTCACCCCTAATGAGCGGGGCGAAAAGAGTCTTTGGAAGAGCGCCTCCTACAGTTTTCCAACCCCCGAGATCACGCTAAAAAGACCCCAGACACTATTCAAGTTCAATGCATCACCTTACAATAGAGAGGCCGATGCCCGCAGGACAGCACGCCGACGATCGGATGATAGATCCAGGGAGATGTCAAGTCAGATATCCGCCAGTCAGAGATTGGTCAAATCCCCCAGGATCTCCGGGCTGCCGATGTCACAGCGGGAGCCATTTTCTATGAGCACTACTTCAGAGACACAAGCAAAATTGGACTTCAGGATTAACTTCAAGGATCAAGCTAATTTTTCAGGTGAGAATCCTATTTGATATCAGTTATCTTTTATGTTTAGAAATAATTCTCTGTAAAAGTGCATACACTATTATTAGGCCAAGATTTTTTTTTTTCAATTTTTTATAATCACAATAGTACGGATGCAGGTTTTCAACTTACTATCCAGCAAAACAGCCTGTTTTGTACACTAGTGGACCAATGGTGATGACCTAAATGCAGTGGATGATTGATAATTTTGTTAAAAATAATATTAAAAGTAGGAATTGAAGGAGTTGAATATTTGCTGTGTAAATGTATGTACATGTATGAGAGATGAAATAGAAATAGTTCTGGTACAAATGCATTTGATTTATGTGTTTGTCATTGCTCATGCATGAACTAACATTTTATGCGAAGCTGTTGTGATTATATGAGACCACAGAGATACACATTTGAGCATACTACAGTGCCACCTGTTTCATAATCTTATAATGTGCTGACACATACATACATGTAAGACATGTTTCAAGCTGTATTAAATTTCTATGTATTTTGTTTGCTATTGTACATGTACATACATAGGTCTGATAATCAAAATATGCCCAATATCTTGTTACATCTTCATGTTACACATCAAATTAATTGGCTGTGGTAAAATAAGTGGGAAACCAGTTTTATGCCTTTGGGGGTAGATTCCACCCATAACACTCAAATGCTTAATTTGCAATGAATGCAAGATGAAATACACATTTAGGAAGCTAGAAATTTTGGCGATGATTTTTTTAAAATTTATTTATTTATTTATTTTGTTTATTTATTTATTTTGTTTATTTATTTATTTATTTATTTATTTATTTATTTATTTATTTGTTTATTTATTTATTTATTTATTTATTTATTATTATTTTTTTTTTTTGGGGGGGGGGGTCGGCCTGGGTATGTAATCCTTCCCTTTCTTCCTTTCAGGAACAATGAAAATTATTTGTGCTTACAGTGCTTTTGTATGATAAACTGAGCTCTGAGCCTCTGACCAAAGCAGTACTAGAGTGAACAGATTGTGCACATGAATTTGTAATTGCATGGACACTGTGTATTCTGCACAATGTTTCTGATTTAATTGACTTGAACAGTATGCATACATATGATTGCTCAACACCTTTCTTCATGTTACTGAATTGTATACTCACCTTTAAACAACTGTTTTGTACTGTTAGTCTTAAAATAAACAAATAAATCAATAAGCAAATAAATAATTTTGAATAGATGAATTTCATATCAATCAATCAATCAATCAATTAGGCCTGGGACAAAAAATCGATTAATCGAATTAATCAATTTTCTTTTTGCCGATTGGTATTCGAATGCGACTTTAAAATTAATCGATTAATCGTCGGGTGACGAATAGTCTAAATGCCTTAGCTGAAACTCAAATTAATACAGTAACTTGGTTGTTAACAAAATAAAAAAAATGATTTAGATATCAATATTCAAAGTATGGAAAACATTTTTAGCATGATCAGCACCCAAATGGAAAATGGAAAATAACGATCAAGAACAGTGGATTTCCAAATGGCGACACGTAAATTCGGCCATCCGTACCATCCCCGTGGCATCGCTGTGGAAAATATTTTTTTGCCGACGCAAAAAGAAGAGTTGAAATGTCGGTTTTGAAAAACAGAAATGACAAAATACCGTCAATTTTTACATATTCTTTCCTTTGCTGACGTTACTTTTTCCGAAAATTGCTGTCATGCGTTCAAAAACTTGATTCTTCTACGGCTATTGGAAGTTTATCGTACACAGTCGCCATCTTGGTTAACCAAAATATCCATTTACCCAAATATCCATGTATCCATTTCCCGCACTGTGGCAGTGTGGATATGCGGATATTTGGGTAAACGGATATTTTGCTTTAATAACCAAAATGGCAGCGCGCTCGCGCGAGGTGGGTAGCGGTCTTGATGCACGAAGGAATTCTATATTTGAACAACAAATGTTGTATTTTTAATGTGCCACGGGAGTAAAACAACCATCTTCGTTTTGGGGCTGTTATGTTGTTCATTCTCAACTTTTCATCTGCTAACCTGCTAGCAGATAGATTCTAACTGTTAGTCATTTTGTCCTTAGTCCCATGTACTTGTTTTCGCGTATGTTACTTGTTATTTTTTTTGTATTCTGACTAATCGAATAATTCGATTAATTCGATTACCTTTCCAGTCAACTAATCGATTATCAAAATCGATATTAGACCCAGGCCTACAATCAATCAATCAATCAATCAATCAATATTTAAACAAGTAAATAATGTGGCAGTGGAGTATGCACATTTCACACTGACTTGAACCAGGACAATTTGGTCATTCTTTGCTTGATGGCTGACAGAGTTACTAGTCTACATCACAGATTGTTCAGACCCTGATTTGTGCACCACAACGGACAAAGAATTTTGCCTTCAAACTATGCAGTGGTCAGAAGGCTAAACTACAGTGAAGCTGCTTCAATCACTATACGGACTAACTAGACTTAATCCACTGTACTTACATCTGTATTGTATTGAGTGGAATTGTATTGATTTACATTAGTGCAATTACTGGTCCGTCAAGTCCTGAAATAATGACTGACCCAAGTTCTTTCACTGTTAATTAAAGCCGCACACTGCACATGTACACATATGAATGCCACATGTACATGTAGATATGTACAGTAGGCCTATGTTTACTTTACATGTGTGTACATTTACTGACTAGTATAGTTTTTGCCAAGCATGCTACAGTACTTTCTATTATGACTTCAGTTCTGTTTGATTCAGTCTAGAGTCTATGTGGCTTGTGCCAAAAATGAAATTAGGGAATATAAAAACTAAAAAGACAATGAATACATGTACAAGCCAAAAGAAATTACTTTTAAAAACAACAACTTATTACATACTATGAGTGCAAACTAGATATTAGTACAACAAAAACTTGGCAAGATTGGTTGATCAAATTATAAAATTCAAACAAATGAGTGCTGTTACAGAGCAATATGCAGGGTTGAGATTAGCTATTGACCAGTCCAGCCTCCATTAGTCCATTTGATAACACAATGGATTCAAGTGTACATTATTGAACATATAGTTATGAAACCATAAACTTCCAACTCCAACCCTACCCAACCTCACCAACCCCTCTCAAATTTAAGCAAGATGTAGTGAATTTCAGTGTAATATAAACACATATTCAGAATTTGTCAAAAATGCCAAAAAACATTTCATTATTAAACAATTGTATGTTTGTATTATTGTTTTTGCTCATGATCATTTTATCAAGATTTTTTCCAAATTTTGTTGCTGTACATACAAACTGGTGTCAAATTTGAGTGAGCCTTTAAATTTAACCCGTTGGAGACTGAGAATGAGATATCTGGGGCTGGGGTCTATGGAGAATGCATGTTACTGTATCCAAATCAAATCATCTTCAGCAGGTTAATACCAGTACAAAAGAATGTTTATGAGCATGAGTTACAGTATGAGAAACAATTTGTACATGACTACATGCACATTCAAACATACAGGTACATGTAGTGGTATGCAAGCTATGTGTAGAAGGTGTTCTGTGTTTCAGTTTTAGTTTAAATGTCATTAATGGAGCAATGTGGAATTCTAAATCTGCTGTTAAAATGGGGCTGTTAAA
>JZLH01S0047785.1:0-16017 GCA_001188425.1 Eucidaris tribuloides
TTTTTTTTTGAAATCACTTCATTTTTGGTCCAATTTCATTATTTTTTTTTCCATAATTAAAATCGTGATATAACAATATCAAAAGAACAAGTCTTTAATTTGAATGTATTGAATAAGAGAATAATATGTAGAGTGTGGCTATACATGTGCCAGGCTTTTATCATAACCTTGCTGCTTGAAATGATGGAGGCCTACAACAAACAACAAAAACGGCATTTATGTCGAAGTATAAGTTTTCAACTGCCCCTATCATTGCCCCTTTAAAATCTGCAATTCTATATTTCTGGTATTAAGAGACCATGATCGTGGACCCAAAATATAACTAATTTATCTGTCTATGATCAGATAATCATTACCTGCAAAAAGGAATTGTTTATATTTCAGTTTAAGAAAGATTTTCGTTGGGGGACAAAATGATTGTAGTATTAGTATTCCTTTTTACTTTGCACCCAAATCCTCGCAAATTCAGTAACAGAAAAACGATTAATCTCGGATCTACACATAACTCTGCAACACACCCACGAATAAATACACCATTGGAAAAAAAATAAAACGCTTCCCTGAGATTTATTACCATATGCAGCTCCTTTATCTAAAAGGGAAATCGTTACACACTGCAGCACACTTTGTACAACTCCTCTCGGTATGCTTTTGATGTATTTGTATACTGCATTGCAATTTTATTTAAATGAGCACAGTGTTTATTTGTATTGTCATTTTGCGTGTGTTTATGTTATTTTTTGTCCAGCGCCCCCGCAAAAACAGTATCTTAATAACTGCTAGGGCTACCCTGCTTTTACCAAAAGCTTGATGAATCAATAAATAGATAAATCCTGCATTTTAGTTTCTGCGCTTAGTGCAAGTTTCAGGAAGCTTCACCAAATTGAGGGTCAGATATATATATATATATTTTTTTTTGGGGGGGGGGAGGGTTACATCATTGCATTTGGTCTTGTACAAATATGCGAAATACAGTCGTTATCGTAAACTATCTTTGCACTATGACCTTTTCACAAACGATGTAGTAATTTACATACACCTCCAATACAATGTTCAATATACAAACAACAATGCTTTTACGTCTGTGGTTCCATAAAACACCGTTCCGTTATGAAAGGGATTACCGTTGAGGGCGTTATCACCATGTCCATGTCTGCGTCTGTAATGTATGACGAAGTTCGATCGCTTGTAAAATTGGTCACAATGGATATGCCAATCACTATGTCAGTAAGAAATCCTCGCCTCGTGATGAATATTCATTATGCGCTTTAGATTCATATGCATATGAGTTGTTCTGCATAATGAACATGCAAAACAGTTTAAAATGACTTCAAAATATCGCACGGGCCTTTATACACGATAAAAAATGGAAATAGATTATGTGAGCATCTAGTATTGCTAAAATGCAATTGGACAAGTTTAAATTGCGATTATTTTGGATTAATACTGGATAAATTTCTAGCATGATATATCAACGATCGGGGTAAGCTATTAAATGATTGGTTCAATATTCATTTTATTTAACTTCAAGTCAATTTACGTACCTATTATTTCTTCCGTGAAGGTTGATTTCCAGGCGCAGAATAAGTCTGCGGCGACTGTGTGGGTGTAACTACCTTGTTCTGTTTTGTTGGTGCATTCTGCGTCGCAGTGGAACCCGTAGATTGAGAATTACCCATGGTGTATTATCAAAATTTTCCTATCTGCACGACACAATTGCCAGTACCCACTTGGGAAATTTCTTTGGGAATGAAAGTGTCAATACGATTATAGCAATGGTTATTCTCCCCCCCCCCCTGTTTTTGTTTCGTGTGGGATTTTTCTCTAAATATCACTTTATAAATTTGCATATTCATGGTGACCCTCTTTGTCATTGGTCAACTCCAACCACCAATCACAAGTTAGCACGTCTTCAAGCTGGCGCTCACAGCTAATGTTAAGCAATGCTGCTGACATGGTGCAATTAGAATGGAATGGGTTAATACATTAAAGCCACAGGCTAACAATGACCACAGTTAAAAAAAAATATAAGTTACATAATCCTCCATGTTCTAAGTGTCTTTAAAAAGGTCTAAAAATGAAGCCCTGAAAAAATTGTACTTCAAAGTAGTGATTTATTGCTTTTAAGAAGTGAAAATCATTGAGACTTTCTCATGGCCTTCTCTATTTCCTCCCATAGACTACTGTGTTATAGGTATGACCAATCTATAGTCGGGTGGAGTACTAATTGTTTATTCTTGCATACCATGCAAGTGGCAGCACTTTCCAAACTTTTGTATTCCAGGGCGTGTATTTGTCCATTTAAGCACTGCTATATAGCTCAGATATGACAGTTTAACTATTTATTTTTAATTGAAGCTCCACAATTTTAGCCTGTGTCATTAACCATTCATTGGCGTCCCTGACTACGGCAAGAGGTGAAAAGGTATACAAATGCACTTACAGCTCAAGCATAGATATGGT
The DNA here is from genome assembly GCA_001188425.1 of Eucidaris tribuloides. NCBI lineage: Eukaryota > Metazoa > Echinodermata > Echinoidea > Cidaroida > Cidaridae > Eucidaris > Eucidaris tribuloides. The sequence continues at coordinate 2,464 of JZLH01S0047785.1, forward strand.
CGATTAGACAATTTTTTCGTCAATCTTTCACAAATTATTCCATTGTCACCTCAGACATCAGAATACAACATCAAATCTAATAAAGATTATTCTTAGTGACATATTATTATTTTGTTATTATTTTTATTATCACAGAACATATAGCGGTATGTACATTACCTATGAGAAATTCCGTTCACCCACCCCCCCCCCCGACATTTTGCATTTTGGGTAGTTTGTCTAAAACGGAAGAGTTTTAATAGCTCTATCTAAATAACTTAATAACAAATAATAGAATTCTTACAGTTTACCAAAACAATACCTACATAATTGCCATCACTTTAATCCCTTTGCGCTTTTGTGTGCATTTCGGTGACGAGTTCAACCTCATGTTTGTAAATGTCAGTTAGACAGACTATGGTAAAGTTTTTGTTTCGTGCTATCCATTCTCTGGCAATGGTATGTTTTTGTTTCACCTATTTCAATAATATTGAAGTTATAGTGAGTGTTTTTTTCTATACGCGAATCAGTTTGAAATGAGTTTACAATAATGCTGACCACTTTCCGACGAATAAAAGATTGAAAATAGTTATTGAACACATGGTATGGTTCAAACACAATGAAGAAAGTTGAAAATACGATTATTTTGGAAAGTTACGATATATACTTCTGGGATATGAAAACAAAAATCGGGGTAAGTTATTAAACTGCTGCTCATTTTATAACTGAAGTACGTGCCTTTCATTTCTTTCGTTTAGTTTTGTTTTCAATCGTAGAAAAAGTCTGAGGCGACAGCGTAAGTTTAACTTTATCAGTCTGTTTTTCTTTTGTGTTGTATTCTTCGTTGCAAAAGACCCGTCGTAGACGAATTTAATTTTGTCGTTTAAGTTGGTTTAGATTTACCCATATTGCGTTTAACCGACTTGTCTTTTAGGCAAGAAACAATGCCCGCAACTTAATGGTGCTGTGCTACTGGCATTTATATAACAGTTTTTCCCCCTTAAGATTGCACGGATTGTTTTTAATTAAGTCTTCATATATATATTAATTCCTCAGTTTGCATGTTTCTGTCCTTTTTCAGGGGGCAGGGGAATTCCCTCGTGTTATAAATGTGCATATTCATGGGGGCATTCTTGGTTACAACATTGGTCGACTCCCATCACCAATCACAAGTTAGCACGTCTTCAAGTCTTAGATCACAGCTATTATTGTGCAATGCTGCTGATGGCGCAATTGGCCGTTGCGAAGCTCAGCTCCCAGAATTAAAAATTGGCGTCCCTTACTCTGGCAACAGGTTAAAATGAGTTTGATACGACCGCAAAATAATTAGTTACCGTGTTCACACAGTGTTGTTAAAATACAACAAAACAAGTTTAAATTCCAATTATTTTGGATTATAATGGGATGAACGTCTCGCATACGATATCAATAGCCGGGGTATGTTATTACATCGTTGATCGTAATATTGGTGTTACCTAAATTCACGGCATTTACATACCTATCATTTCTTCTTTGAAGGTTCATTTTGAGTTGCTGAATAAGTCTGCGGCGACTCAGTAGGAGTTATTTTGGTGTCTTGACTTGTCGATTCGTTCTGCGTCGCGGTTGATCCCGTCGATGGAGATTTATCCATGATGATTTCAACAAAATTATCTATCGGCTTGATAAAATACTAACACCCAGTCATGAAGTCTCACTCAGAAAGTGCGATACCAGTATTTATATGACACATTACTCCCCTCCCCCTCTCCAGGGGAGGGGTTCGTTGTCCTGTATTTCAAGTTTATTCGTATATTTCATACATATTTATATATTTTACGTCATAAATTTGCATATTCATGGTGGCATTCTTTGTTACAACATAAGTCAATTCCCATCACCAATCATAAGTTAGCTGCAGTTCGTCAATTCAGAGATCACATCCAATAGTGTGTTTTGCTACTAATAGTGCAATAGGACGCTGTGAACATCACCACCGTAAACTGTATATGAATCCAGAATAGGCGTCCCTTACCACGGCAGGTAAAACAGTATACAAAAGTGCATTTAACCCCTTTCAGTCTCATCACTTGAAATCTCCTCGAGCATTTGAACGCATGTCAGTGACTCTGGGGCTACAGGGGATAATGGACAGTGAGATAGATCCTGAAGTAAGCTTCATGACAGTAAATATTCCTTTCCATACAGAAAATTTTATTTTCTGATTTGAGCAATGCTCCAAAGAGATAGTTTGCTTTACTCACATTTGAGTGGACAGTGAAGTTATGATGTTCTCTATTTATTATACCTGAAGTAGGTAGCGTACATAAACCAGTTAACACACCCTCCTTAAAAAGACACTGGTAGCATGGGGAATCATGTAGCTCAGATTTTTTTTAACTGTGGTAAATGTTAGCCAATGGCTTTAATGGAAATGTTTCGTATATTAGTTATGTATGGTTTATATTTACGTAAATTCCATGTCTATCCCCATGATATAGGGATACATACATATTTAGTTCTACCACACAAAACTGATCTACTCCCATGTATTTAATCTCAGCTACTATCGATTGGTAAAATGATTCAAATACAGTAAGTAATTAATCAGTGAATAATGCTACAAATCCACTTCTTAACACTTCGGCTGCTGGTCTGATATCCAGGTGTGTTTACCACAAACCGGTTTGTTTGTAAATATGCGTATAATATTTCAAAATGTACGCTTTTCTATGAAAATTGTAATGTTATCCAGATAAGGCCGTCTAACTCGTTTACTAATTTACAGTGAATTCTTTTTATGAAAAAAATAATTTTATAGTGATTTCAGTGACTATTATTTTGTGGATTAAGAGATACGAAACTGATTGTCTCCTTGGAGAACCGCTGTCCTGACAGCACTCAAAGTGTTAAAATGTTTTATAAAAAAGTAATAGTGGATGAAATGGTTCATGATCATTTTCCTTTGATTTTCAGTAAACAACACAAAACTATGACAACACAATCACAAATACCCATAAATAAGAACAGGCACGATCACATATTCTCTAAAAAAAAATGTTGAGTGAAAATATTCACTCTTTGAAGAATGAATTTCAGGAAAGAGTGAATTTAGAGTGAATTTGGAGTGAAAAGGTGTGTTTTTTACATTCATTTTGGAGTGACCTCAAGGATCACTCGAGATCTCCGAGTGATCACTGGAATCACTCCAAAATGAGTGAAAACACACCTTTTCACGTCAAATTCTCTCCACATTTACTCTAAATTCACTCTTTTCTGAAATTCACTCCTCAAAGAGTGAATATTTTCAGTCATTATTTTTTTAGAGAGTAGACATCCATTAAAATCAAGTTCAAAACTGTATATGATTACTCGTCCGTTGGAAGCACTGTACACATCTTGGTTACATTAACACACGTCACATTTAGTGCATTTGGTCCCGTGTGTAGAAGTCGCTAACAGTATCGCAATTCGTTTTTTAGGCTTTACATGTATTATGAATATACATATTCATGTGGGTTGGACTTAACCTGATTTACATGAACTGCATATTCATCAGCAAATACTTCTTTAAATTTGCATGATAATATTTGTGTTTACTAGCGCGGGTGGTTTTTGAGGTCAAGTGGTAATGGGTATGGCAAGCCTAATGCACAATAATGGTTGGAAAAAATAAGGTTAAGTTTATCGCCGTTATGCCGTATGTATATCATGGCCGTCATGGTTAAAACAACCACACTTCAAAATATACAACAAATGTATTGATGGGAAATTAACCTATTTTTCAATAGACATGAATGGGGTTAAACTAGAGGTGTGGTCAAGATCAGGGCCAATTTTATGGATACGTCCTACTTGGTCATCTTGTTTCATGAATGTACGTAAAATTTTCAATAATGATGTAGAATATCAAACCCCTATTCATTCAAACATCTCGTCTACAAATAAGTTTCATTCAACACATTCATACTTCTTTAACTTATCACGTTGCATTCTAAAGTAAAATATCATCCGTGATCGTTTAGTACCAAAGGATGTGTACTTGTACATATAGTTTCATGTGAAAATTCGTATCCAAATATTACTTTCTATAACAAAATACAATGAATTCAAGCAATTCATGGATACAACTCGCCCAAACACACAATATACACATAAATAAACCATTACATACGTAAGTGTAATTAAAGGGTAATTTTATTGAAAACAAATGAATCATAGAATGGGCAAATCATTATAAAAATTATTGGTTTAAAACCGTTCAATAATGACTTTTATTGCATCTAATTATTCAGGATTATTTTAAAGGTACTTTACTTATCACCATAATAGCACTATGCTAAAGCAAATGAATACAATGGATACGATATTTTACTGATTCGTCTAAGGGCACTTGGGAGAGTTGTCCCAGCTTCTAAACAAATTTCAAACTGATGTATTGGCTAAAGGTATAACTGTTTACATGTATGATGTAAGCGATTTGTTTGTTCGAATTAGGATGTCTAAAATTATTTGTAGACTCTATCAACGACACCAGTAGCATGGGGGAAATCATGTAATTCAGATTTTTTTTATAGAAGATTTTCAAACGATGTCTTTACTTTGTAATTATTTGCCACTAACTGCTACAAAAAATAAAACCAAATTAAAAAATCGAAGTAAAAATCAATGTCAAATCATTCATTAGTTTAAAAGTTGTGGAGATATTCTCCAAGTCAGGGGCGCAAATCCAGGGAGTCAGGGGGACATGTCACCCCCCCCCCCACGATTCTGAAGGTGGGGGACACAATATCAAATGTCCCCCCCCCCACGAATTTACACGGGTGCCTAATTTATATATATATATTTTTTGGGGTGGGGGGTAAAACTGGTAGTAACCATGCTCCCCCTCCCGTCATCAGGTTTTTCTGAACTTGCGGAGGCACTACATCCCCCGTCACTTGCTTTTCAGGACGTAGTGGATGAACGCCCCCCCCGCCCCAGTCAGTCACCTTATCTTACGGACTTTTGGGCCACACTCTCCCCTACACCCCTGGTCATATAGCTTTTCAAGACTGTGGTATCATGGCGCCTCCCGCATCTAACTTTATCCTGGACTTGTGGATCATCAACGTCCCGCCCCCCCCCCCCGTCATCAGCTTTTTCAGGGACTTGTGGATACAACGGACAACCCCCACCCCCGTTCATCAAGCTTTTCAGGACTTGTGGATCACGGAAAACCCTTCACTGCTACGAGACCCCAGACCCCCTCATGCAGCTTATTCAGGACTTGTGATCAGGACTACCCCCCCCGCCCCTCCGTCATCAGCTTTTTTAGGCTGTGGGTCACGCCCCACCCCCCCCCCCGGTCATTAGCTTTTTCAGGCCTTGGCCTCCACCAGACGACGACGTATGCAAGTACGCGCAATTTCTCTTTGTGACATCCAACTACATTTAAAAATGGATTTGCGAAACTGCTTTAAGGCGTGGAGATATTCTCAAAGAAGTGAAGTGTGGTGTTGCAGTCCGATCCTCCTTACACTGTCCTGATAAAGCAGGCTCCTTTCGGTGGATGTCCCTGGTTGCTGATTTTTTTCTTCATTGTTGTCACGATCGTTTTCTTGATGATTGTGTCCCTCTGTAGAGTTGATGACCTCTATTTTCGTTTTTTGCGACCTCCCTTTTTCTTTGCTCCTCCCTTCTTCCTCCCCCTTTTCTTTGCTCCTCCCTTCTTCCTCCCCTTTAAAAATAGACGGTGAAATAATTTCAATATTAGTGGAATACCCAAATGCAATATTTCCGTGAAATAAATCAGGTGAAGTTGGAGGTATTGTGCGGTGTATCTACATTGCTTAATATTTAGTATCCTATCATTGTTCGACGTATGACATTTGAAAAGGTATTTTTTTTTGGCTTGGACAGGTACTGTAAACCAAGTTATATCCCACTTTGTCCCTCACTAAAATGATTATCATACTTTAAATTGGAATATCTAAATTCTGTCACAGACTTCCAATTTCTCGTATGTAGGGAGAAATTATCCATCTGTTTGTCGTCTGTCAACAGACTAAAAGGTACAGTGAAACCTGTCTATAGTGGTCACCCAAGGGAAACAAAAAATGTGGCCTTTGTAGACAGGTGGCTGCTATAGACAGGTTCGTTAACACATGATATGTCTCCAGGGGAATCATTTTAGTGGCCACTATAGACAGGTTGGCTGCTATAGAGAGGTGGCCACTAAGACAGGTTTGACTGTAGTATACTTGCTCGTAGAAAAGAATACGATGTGAAACGTGGTGTTTTTATCTCATACAGTCTGATGGAAATTTATATATCATTGACATTAATTCGACGGCAGCCTTTGAGGATTGTCACTTTCTTTCCAAGCCAGTATAAGTAAGTTACCGTGTAAGTGAACATGAAAATAACTTTGACTGTCAACCTTTATTCTTTTCAAGCAAAGAAAACTAATACATTAATTTTAAAAGAGAAATGATCAGTACTTACACGACGATGTCGTTTAGGTTCATTTGGTAATGCGCCAGTCGCAGGAGCCCCAGATTTTTTTCTAGCTGGTTGGTTTGGCATGTTTTTTAGTTGATTAGTTTAGACGTTGAATGGGTCAAGAAAACTACCTCTGGTGATAAACCGTTCTCGTTGTCTTCTCGTGAAATTGTTGAATGGTAACACAAAACGATGGTTTTTATACGTTTCGAACAATGCCGCCAAAATTTATTGCCGCCAATCCGGGGATTTTCCGCTGGCGACCTAGAATTTGCCTTACCCGTTGGCAGTACATTAAGTTCTGGGTTGTTCTTTGAACTATGATATTATGGTCACTATTTTTGTTGGGTTGGAGTTTTGATAAAATATCAAATTTACCCTTTTTCAAACTGCCATTAGAGTATTTAGAGAAAAAATAAATAAAGGTAAAAATAAATGGTTAAGTTACATATTTTTTGGCCTATCGATTTTTTGTGTGTATTTTACAAGCGAGTCATTTTTGCGACTACTGTTTGGCAACCCTGAATTGGGCAAATGTATGATATCATAATTGTGCATATCGCCCCGCGTGAGTCAAACGTTTTATGAATATGCATATTTATGGTAGGTTGGACTTAAACTGATTAACATAAACTGCATATTCATCAGCAAACACTTAATCAAATGTACATGATTTTACCCATGATGTGTACGAGCACGGATTGTTTCCAGGTCAAATTGTAATGGTTAAAGATGCCATAACATATCATGGTGATTATTACCCCAATCACACTATAACATGTACGAGAGATGTATTGATGTAACATGAACCCATTATTTACAAGAATGGAATTGCAAATGGAGATAATGAATATAGCCAACTTTGTAGGTGTGTACTTATTCGTGTTGTTTAATGAATGTGCGTAAAATGTCCAATCATAATGTAGAATCACACAGCCTCAATCATTCCATCATCCAGTTCACAATGTCGCTTTTCAACCAACAGTTATATACTTTCTTTTAAATATTATTTAGCAATAAACAGTAAACCACCATCAGAAATCGTTTGGTACCAAATAATATTTACTTGAACCTGTATTTTTCTGTAGATATATTTTTGTTAAAATTATCATAAATATGTCATTAATTGGAGCACGTCCCACATATACAAGTTTTCTAACACACTACACAAGCTGAGACGAAAGTAGACACTGATAATGCGTAATATTCTATGGAAAGAGCAATTTTATTGATGGATCATATGTCATCAAAAAGACCAATATAAGATGAAAACTATTGATTTACAATCATTTATTTTTTTATTTGATTTGTAACATACTTTCTTGAAAACTGCCAAATGACTCTATCGATAATATTTGCGAATTGTCTCATTCAACGACAAATATCATTAAATATAATTTAGAGGAATTGCAGCATTTTACCAGAGTGTAACTATGGGAAAGCATATAAAGATAATGAATACGCTTGTCTACTGTTAATAGAGGACTTGTGAGATATTGTTTATCACAATTTGGAAACATTTTCCAGGGGCGTAGGCTGGTTTAGGCATGAGGAGGTGCACATCTTGCGGAGGTAGAACTAACTTGGTGTGGGGAGGTGCACATCTTAGGGAGGTGGAACTAAAGTTGAGAAAATCAGGCGTTGAAAAGAGAAAATGTGGTGAAAATGTCTTTTTGCTTGCTAGGGGCGGAACTCCTTTGGCTCTGCGGGGGGGGGGTGCACGTGCACTCAGTGCACCCCCACCTCCAGCCTACGTCCTTGTTGTCCAAAATGCTTGCTAGTTGTCCTCGCATACTGAATTAGCCCGATATGTTCACATTAGCTTACAAGTTTGGCCCCTTCCAGGTTCTACATAAAGTTAAAACTAGTTGGCTAAAATTAATTATTTCAGTTCATTAAATTAGCGAATTTTACGACTTTATATTCATCGATATACGCCAAAGTGTTTTCCCAGTGCACTTGCACATAAAATCTGACCCAATACATGTATAGCTACTATATTTTATTTTATATCGTATTTCATGCTGAAAAGTAAGGATATACAACCAGAATACAATATCAATTCCAAATGGAAACTGTTTCCATACAATGTTTGTTCCATTACTCCCAATATTCTGTATGCAACAACCGTATAATTATTTTCATCATCGACATCTGTCCTCCCCAAAAGTTTAACGTTAATTGAGCCATTGCGAATACATGTACGTCATGTCATGAAGACCTGAAGAACTTTAGATGGCGTTTTATGCCTGAAACAAAGTCCGCTGGTGGGTGGATAGCAGCATACGAACAGTTAATAGTCAAGTTTGCTTTGCGTGGTTGACGTAGAATGACAGTCAGACATTACACTCAACCCCCTCGTAGTCTTCCTAGTATATCCACAGTGGAGTTGGCTTGCAGTCCACATGCGCTCAATGTTCGACCGTTGATAAGCTCTGCACCCCCGAAGCTAAGACGCATCTGGCTTTGGTGCATGCCGCTTTTGGCCGCTGCCCTTTCCTTCAATGTTTCTACTCTCTCATTCAGGTTGCATTGGATGGTATGTGATTGGTTATCCGTCCCTCTTACAAATATATCAACCTATCGAAAAAAGGGTGACAAAAATTGGATATTACTGGGAATATTCAAACATTTTCATGGAATTAATGACGCCTTATTTGGGGTAAGTTTGACGTGTTTCCGTATTGTTTATATGACATTCTCCCTTTCGGTCATTATTTGGTATTAATAAATATCTTCATACGTAAATCTTCTGCTGAACAAGTAACGTTAACCAAATTAGGACAGTTTTGTTTCCCCTCTCTAAAAATGACAATATATTTTGTCATTTATATCAATATTTTCATTTTCAAATTTCTTGTTGCTCCTTTGTAAAGATAACGAAAAGATTATCCATCTTTTTTGCCGACTGTTGATTGCATAAAATTTCATCAATGGCTTAGAGAGAAAAAAATCTCGTTAAAATGAAACTCTTATTCATTCTGATCGAAATCCTTATATCAATGACATCACGACGACGGTTAACAACTTTTCACGATTTTCACTATTTGTCCAAACATATATTGAAGCTAATGTAAATGACCGTAAAATAAATATCGCAATGGTTTTATTACCATCCTTTATTCTGTTCAAGAACAATTTAAAAAAAACCATATATATACATAATGAATGAAAAATATGATCATAACTTACATCATCGCCACGATGTCGTTGGGGTTGATTTTGTCTCGTGCCAAACGACGAAACATCACCAGAATAATCGTCCCTGTTTCTCGATGGTTGGTTCCACATGATTTGAGTTGAATGCAATTCGAATACAAAATTTTCAAACTTCTGATGGAAAGTGTATCACAAATGTTTGACAACACTTTTGTTACCGAAGCGAATGTTTCTTTTCGTCAAACTGTCGGACGTTTGTCCCAAGATGTCCTTTTTATATGTCTCGAACAATACCACCAAATATGTATTTTCGTCAATCTGGGGATTTACCACCGACTGCCTAGACATATTGGTACACCCGATGATACACGTTGGCAATACGTGCGATTCTAGATTGTTCGTTGAGTTACGAAACAGCAGTCGCCATTTTGTTTGATAATATTTCAACTAGAAATTTTAGTTTACCTTTTCTTTTTTTTATTGCTATTATAAGTTTTAGAAAAGGAAAGGTAAACAAATCTTTCAAGCCATATTTACGTCTGTAGATCTCATATCATATCAAAAAAATTGTAAAGGTTGCCCTTGACTGGGGAACTATATTTATTTCGGTGTCTCAGTTTGTGCGTGTTTATTTGTGAAAACTCTTAAAGTTTGATTTTTTTTGAAAACGTTTTTGGTAAAATAAGGTTAAATATAGTATTTGATATTGATCGTATTGGGGGCACTTCATCGATTTGGTCTCTGCAATTTCGCTCTCACACACTTTGTACATTTTTATGGTTCATGAGCAAATGTCCCCACACATTCAGTAACAGTATTTTAATAATATGAACTGAAAATATAAAACCTAATTGTGTACACAATCATAAAACTTAATGTTCAATATTATGTCTAATTCCACAGCCTTATTCATTCTAACATCCATCCTTCCATGTCAATTTTCAAGCAATACTTACATATTTTCAACTAAATATCTTGTAGAAAGATACAAAGAAACACTGTTGTGGAACGTTTTACCTATTTATATTTACTTTCACGTGTATTTTCAGGTTAATATTTTTATAAAAACATAAATCGTTATTTCAAGATAGCTTACCATGATGCATGCCTAATACAAAGCACTTTTACAAGCACATGGTCAACATAACTTGTGCTCACAAACATTCACGTAAGAACATGTAAGAAGACGCTGACTATCTCGTAATATTCCATGGATTAGGCAATTTTATTGTCGAATCATTTGTCATTGAATGAGCAATACACAATGCAAACTATCTATTAGTTTCAAGCCATTCATAAAATTTTTTCCCATTTTCTTGATTATGTCAAATGTTGCTGTTACCTATATTTCCAAATTACCTTAGTTAAGAACTGATATCATTCATTATGTTTCACTGATTTTTTTTTAACCACGGTGGAACTATGCCATAGTTTATAAAGTTAATACATTCATGCACTGTAAAATAGGGATCTGGAACAGATAACCCAACGATATGTATTGAAGAAAGTTCTTTTAACCTTCAGTATTAGTGTTTTCACAATACAAAGTGGAAATACATTGACTGATCTGTTCACAACCATAAGCAAAAAGAATGCTGCAAAAATAAGAATAAGCATTACATTTGTTTTTTTATTTTACGTTTCTCTTCATCATTAAACGAGTAGTCCAACAATGTATTTCACCTTGAGTTTCATACTTTCAAACAGTGTCAAGTACTTTTAAAAAACTAACACACCTGTATCAAATTCAAACATTAATAATATTTACAATCTTGTTAACTAAGTGAAATGCGAATATTTACCAATAATTTTATTGTTCCTTTCAACATAGTGTAATCATTTTGATATCAACTCTGGAAACAGGTTTTTTAGACGTTGTACTTTGCCGATTGTTCTGATCGTTGACGTTTGTGTTATTTGTGTGTGTGTGTGTGTGTGATGTGTGTGTGTGTGTGTTGTGTGTGTGTGTGTGTGTGTGTGTGTGTGTGTGTGTGTGTGTGTGTGTGGTGGGTGTGTGGGTGCGTGTGTGTGTGTTGGTTTGTATGTGTGTGTGTGAGTGTCTGAATTTATTTTTCTACGTTCACAACTTGTTCCTCATTGCCTTTCTTACGAAATTCATCCAACCGAAGGCCCTTAATCCTTTTCCACCAATTATGAGTTGTTAATATTTATCTATTTTTGTATATATAAATGCACTCTAAATATCCTATGCTTTGCTATAATTAGCTACCGTATGTACACTATCGCTTACGAACATCACATAGTATTACATTGATTTTTTTTTATTACACGATTAGAAATAAGTAACTACTACCAAAAGAAAAACAGAATCCGTAAATTGACTTTATGTCTCTCTTTTCACAATCTATTAATTTACTTTGGCGTAAATCATAATCGCTTGGTTACCCCAGGTTGTGGCTACAGTTCGACTCGTTTTGGAACATAATTCATAGCAGCTGCAGAGCAAAACATAGGTCTAATACTTCAATCTTGAAGGGTCACTCGTGTTTAAATCTTGATGGCATAGCCCGTTCTTTTCGTCATCTCTGCCATTTTCTTCGTATTGCTTAAATGATGCAATCTTATCATTAGCGAAGTTTGATTGAAACGTTCACAACTGGACCCATGCATACGTAGATGACATCCATTTATGTAGGTTCCACTGGTTGGCCATGTATTTAAACCGTTCCTGTGGCAAACAGAACGATGACCACCATCCCGATCACAAGTATCGTAACTATCACCATGCAGCAGCAGCATTTTGGACCGCAGATCTGACGAAAATTGCAAAAAAAATAAAGACAATAATTAACATGACGGGGAAATGTATCATTGTTTCCACAGACTACAGGCATGAAAAATACCAATTGTCATCAATTTATCAATACTGAACATTTTCAAATCAACAACAATCACAGGTGAAAGTGATGCTCCGTCGAAATGGCTTATAAGTAATCCCTTTCATACTTCGGAAAGTGATTTATTGACGTAAAAACACTATTCGTAAAAATAGGCAACATTCTACCATTGTTGGGATTATCCTTACTTACCGATTCATCTCTGTGACGATATGGTTGATTGAATGACAGGCCAGGCGTTGGTCTATCGAAAGCCATGTTACGAAAATCGAGTAAATTCAAAGGGTTATTGAAGATATAATTGTTTGGAACAGACCGTGAACGACTCTCCTAAATCAAAAAAGTGGGTGAAGGATGAAGTTGATGTCTTTCTATACGACATCCACAAAGCTGATGATAGACATGGACGTGGAGACATTTGATTGGTGGCCAAATGCGTCATAACGGGTACTTCCCCTGTCGAGCGAGAATACACTTTTTCTCCTCACTCATGCCTCCGTCATATTGAATACGTTAACTCTCTCTTTCATTCCCAGTGGCAAAGGGTAGGGGTGTTTGGAATCAAGGGTATAAAAAGCTTAAAGACTTTTTTATACTTATTACAGTACCTAAAGGTTATTAATAATTGACAAACTTTTATGTAATTGACAGTTTTACGTATCAAAAATGTATTAATTTTAAATCATTCAATGAAATATGCATGGAAATGACGAGGATTTTTAACAGAATGTATAGTTGGTTGCTTTACAAAAAGATCCAAAATATGAGTTGTTGAAATAGACAGGAAAATAGACGTGTACATATAAAACATTTTTAGGGACAATGTATCTTTATTCTTTTTGCAAAACTGACGGACTGTAAGTGAAATGTGACTGGGGTTAAACAGGTGTGAAGGGGTTAAATTTCATTTGGAAGTTGGAAATTTATTTGGCACACAATGAAATCTAAAACATCCTTTACCCGAGCAAACTGCAAGACAGTCGCCATCGTCACCACCGTGGCTCCCCGAAAACAATAAGGTCAACTGCCATTAAACCAGCATTGAATCCACACAAAAATGTTCTACGCGTGTATCCAGTATCTGTTTCCTATACTG
>JZLH01S0047785.1:20770-30770 GCA_001188425.1 Eucidaris tribuloides
AGAGTAAACTATTACATTTTGCGGGACCTTAGTTGAATAATGTTGCTGCTTAAATATAGATTAAAGAATGCAAATCCAACATCTTTAGTAAATTTTAACAACTTTTTATAATAAACACTGTATTTGTGACCCGAAACCACGATACCCTAATGAAATCGCACAACCTAAAGTTACGGATAGCGACAGATATTGTAAGATATAGTGTCCTCAGAAATAGAAAGTCTTATGACCTCATGTTGCAAAAGTTTTTGTATTTTTGTAAGTGTCCATCAGGGTATTATGGTGACAGGTCATATTTAATTTCGTACCACAATGAGTTGTACAGATATTATTATCGATGCTGGTCAGGTAGTGAATGTTGTTAAGAGTTTCTAAGCTTGTCGATGAAGCTTCTTATCGCTTGGCTATTTGAACATGAAAACTGAATACATTTACCTGCATAACAAAGATATCAAAGCGTATGGTTGTTATCTTTCGGCAAAAGTGCGTTGTCTTAATGAAAAGTTTAATGTCAATAAAATATTGTGTCCTTAACTTCTAACATGCCAGAGAATATTAAAGCCTCTGGCTAACAATTGCCACAGTTAAAAGAATGTGAGCCACATAATCCTCCACGCTCCAAGTGTCTTTGATAAGGTCTAAAAATTAAGCCCTGAAAAAAAATGTATTTTAAAATGATGATTAAGTGCTTTAAAATAGTGAAAATCTACAAACATTCAAATTGACCGGACTCACCATAGACTTACTGTGTGCAGATCGTGGCTATTTTATCATCCACCGGAGTAGAAATTGTTTATTTACGCATACCTTTTTATTGGCAGCACAACTTTCCAAACTTTTGTTTTCTAGGGTGTTTATTTGTCCATTTAAACACTACTATGTAGCTCAGATATCTTTTAAATTGAAGCTCCACAATGTTAGCCTACCACTTTAATGCATGTAAAGAGTCACCTTACTTTCCTTGGCAAAATTTTCAACCTTTCTGTAGTTCTGCCAAGTTTAGACTACACCATTTTTTATTAACAATATGATATCAGAGTAAGGGATGTGTGAATAAAATTTGGAACGTGGTAACTTGTACGGTAAGTGATACGTAATCAAAACTAGCGTAATAGAAACCAGATATAAAACTCAGACTACAACAGAAAGAAAACGTGATACAGTTTATTTACACATTTCAAATAAATGCTATATTTTAAGAAAATCTCGATTCTTTGTGTTTTTGTGCGTATAAGGGCTTGTGTTTTTCCCACCATATCATTGCTGCATTTGTCGAAAAATTAAAAAGTTGAATGTTGGCCTGTTGTTAGTTCGTAGAAGATGCAACGAAGCGTTGGGTTGGGTTAAATCGTTTCTTCTTACTTCACAATGTCTTCGATGAATCTGGAAGCAAACATTTGTTGTGGTTACCTGGGACGATGTTATGTTACATGTAGACTTGGAGTGGTCATGATGAGGAAAATCCCAGTGACTAGAAATGCAATAAGAGATCCTGCAGTGACACAGCAACAAAGGCAATGGGTGCAGTTGTTTTCACAGTAGCCAGTACAACAGTCATCGTCGCAATCCTGATATAAATATTAAGAAAACGAAATGAGAAAAAAAATAAATAGTATATATATATATAAATAAATATATATATATATATATATATATATATGTTGTATATGATTCAATATGCATGTACATATATATGCATATTTATAAATACATGTATATACATTTCGTTATCAATGTAAAAGCTGTACTATATAAGGGTACATTTCCCACGCAGTAACATTTGAAGAAATTGTTTCCTGACGAGAGAATAAAAATTGGCTGAGCAAAGTTGTACATGTCGCAACTATTTGTTCACACTTTGCACCTGTTACCTGTAATGGAACTGGATAAGTATAAGTATTAGTCTATCAGTGTTAATTCATCCTTACACATTTATCCTTGTGACGGCTTGGTTCATTGTATCTGAGTCCAGGTATTGGCATTTTGCAAAAACTCGGTTAATTTTCCGCAACGATTCGAAAATGCGAAGAGGTTCCACAATATCTGAAATTCGTTCTGCTGTACCAGTGACATGAATATATAATAACAATGTGTCAAATGAGACATCTGAACGTGGTGAAGTTTGATTGGAGACAAACTACGTCATACATGATACTCTCCCGCTTGACAAAAAAGTCAATGTCACGCATGTAAACTTGTAAAAAAAAAGGGGGGGTAAGTAACGAAGACCGTGTACGTCGTGACTAAATGTTCAGTTTAGAATTCTTTTTTTTCTTCTAGGCTGGAATTGTCCTTTCAAAAGGCTTCCTTTTCACAAATACTATATTCGTACTATCGTCACCCTGCTGCTTACTCGAGATAAGCAATTGTTGGTTGCCGTTTAACAACACTTTGAGGTAGACGGGATTGTTGAGCAAGTGTGGTTTCAGTCTTATAACTTTAAACGCAGTTTTTTTTTTGCGTAGACCCTAAGAATTGTAATGTTTCAAGTGACCAAAATGCATGTTTCGACAAATTCCACCTCACACTGCTCTGAATTTATATGTTCGTAGGCCAGACTTGTTTACTTAGTGTTTATAGAGAACTTGAAATATCTACAGTTGTTTCTATTTTGGGGATGAGGGGGTATTTATATTTCTTAATACTATGGAATGTAAAAGATAAATTCTTTAACCCGTTGTAGACGATTTGATTTTGATATAACACGTATTCTCCATAGACCCCAACCAGAAATATTTCGTGCTTAGTGTCCAACCAGTTAAGCACAGCCATTTGGGTTTGTTATCAAAAGTCATCTAACAATTAGCTAATATCTGTGGACTGTAATAGCTGTCAAATAAAAAAAATCACTTATATGCCATTAACATTTATATGAATATTTGCTTCTTCAACTTTCTTTATTTTCTTTTCTTATTATTTTGTTTTATACCCCATATAGGCAATTTAGCCAATTTTGAGATGTATTCAGAAGTTATAGTGTCCTGTTTGTGCAAACACAAACTGTTACGTCTTCCAATAATAGACGGAAATATGGGTACACATACAATCAATAATTTCATAATAAACTCCTCAAAAAAAGTTTGGAAATCTGAGTTTGATCGGTTATATCTCCCGTTTCGTAGAAAAAATCAATGCAAGTTTGGTGTCGTCGGAAAGATTATTTAATTTTCTTTAAATTGATACCCTACTTGTTATGATTTTGTCATCAGGAAAAGGGCAGTATCTTAAAATGTGGTGTAAAGTGTAAATTGAAAAGCTGCAAAATGACTAATTTTTGTTGTTGTTGATGAGTGAGTTTTCCAATGTCTCTTTGGGTGTTATGCACTCTAATGTGAACATTGACATGGATTGAAACAAACACCTGCACAAATAAGCAAACAACAACAACAAAAGTGGAAAAAACAAATAAACAAACATGTATGGGCATTTAAAAACTGGACATAAAGCATTTAATCGCACAGACCTTTCACCACATTCATGACATTCACACAACAAAGTAATAAAAAAAGTGACAGGGGCTTAATTTGCATGAATTTTCATGTTTATCTTCACATGCATCCGTTATTACATCAATGTTCATTGATTTTAATGACATGATCAGAGCTCGGTATCGGGTGGACGATCCACGTTCCTGCACCAACGCCTGGCATCGCTTCCTCATGATGTTGATGAGCTTTGTGATTCGTTGCTGTGGGATGGCATTCCACTCGTCAATCAGTAATTGACGCAGACCGGGGCGCAGACCTGCCAATGTCGTTGCATTTGTGACTCTCTTCCGTACAGCCCAGCAGAGTTGATCCCACAAAATTAATGTTCATTGGGGTTGAGGTCTGATTCTGGGCTGCAGGCTAGTCCATTCTCGTTATACCCTCTTTCTGAGAAAAACCATGCAAATCAAGCTCCTGTCACTTTTTTTTACTTTGTGATGTTAATGTGGTGAAAGGTCGGTGAGATTAAATGCGTATGTCCAGTTGTTAAATGCCCATACAATATGTTTTTTTTCACGTGTTGTTGTTTGTTTGTTTATTTGTGTAGGTGTTTGTTTTAATTCAAGTCAATGTTCACATTAGAGTGCATAGCAACCAAAGGGACACTGGAAAACTCACTCATCAACAACAACAAAAATTGGGTTACTTACCGAGCTTTTGTCATTTTGCAGCTTTTCAATTTACACTTTACACCACCTTTTAAGATACTACCCTTTCCCTGATGGCATAATCATAACAAGTAGGGTATCATTTTAAAGAAAACTAAATAATCTTTCCAATGATATCAAGCTTGCATTGATTATTACTACGAAACGGGAGGTATAACCGATCAAACTCAGATTTCCAAACTTTTTTTGAGGAGTTTAGATACCATGTGCGTTGAATGTTTGCCGTATAAGTTATACGTGATAAGTATTTGTCAACGACATACATGCCTATGATGAGTTATGACTTGCAGAATTATAATTAGATATGATCCATCACCACGATATCCTAATATAAGTAAGGTAGGTACCAAATATCGTCATTATGATGTAAAGTATGAAAGTATAGTGTCCGCAAAAATCAAAAGGTTTATGACCTTCACGTGTTGTAAAAGTTTGAATGTTTACATTTTCACCCAAAGTATTTTTCGTCTTATGTTTGTTTCATGAGATGCGAGACTTTATCACGGTATCATGGTGACAGGTCACAACAGAATTAGGATCGTACCTTAACTACATTTTGCATAAGCATTTAGACCGTTCCTGTGACAAATAAAATGATTATCGCCACACTGACGACCAGGGCCATAATAGTAATTGCTATACAGCAGCAGTTTGGTCCAATCTGACGACGAAAACAACACAAAATAAGACAAAAATTAAAGTAGATATTGTATATTTGAAACCCATAATTCAATATCCCATGAGTATGACCGATCTACAAAAAAAACACTTCTTTTGATCAATTTATCATTACCAGATAAACTTACATCAGATCACCTTTCAAGATAAACAACGATAAAAGATGCCGTCATCGATACGTCAAAATGATTGTAAATATTCCTTTTCTCCTTGCAAAGTGCTTTCTTGGCGTAAACACAATATTTGTAAATATTTGCAAACACGTAATCATTTTTGGTTTATATTGTTATTAAATGGCCGGGCTAATACAGAAATAACATGAGAAAATGCGCGACGCATGATGTTTGACTTGTTGTATACGTTGAAAAAATAAACAGAATTTGTATTTTTACTGCATGCTTACCCATTTATCTTTGTGACGGCTTGGTTCATTGGGTATGCATCCAGGTACGGGAATATCACATGCCATTTTGTCTTCTCAAAGGGTCCTAAATCCTTTTAAATTAGTTCTGCTTTACCCGTAACAAAGGTGTATTATAGCTATAGATCAAGTGATAGATCTGCACGTGGTGAAGTTTGATTGGAGGAAAACTACGTCATCCAATGTATTTCACCCGCCTGCCAGACAAAGGAACCCAACACCACATGTCTATGTATGAAACACGTGTTCAATTTGTCAAACGAGGTGAGATAAACCAAAAAGAAAGTACTGCATACTTCAGAATTGAACACAATTACTGCTCAATTGTATCATTACACTTATCTATTGGTGAAATTTTGAATTCTGCTGCATAAATCGTAAATTACATTTATGACTCGTATTAATGTAACCATTCATTTCCACGATAATGTCTCTATCTAGCCGCCAAATACTATTCACTACATTACTTATTTTTTACTTAAATGTTATAATTTTTATTGTAAAAAAAAAAACACTTTTCAAACGCGATTATCATGATCACCGAGCTGATTAGTTGAGTTTTAAATCTGTTGACTACTGTGTAGGTGCTGCGGCACCGCGCATAATTGGCATATGAATAGGCCTATATATTTAATGTACATGTATATGTTGATGTATTTAATATATAAATAAATATTTGTATAAACAAAATATTGTTTAAATATCCGTGACTAAAAATACCCGTCTTTTTTTAAATACTAACCTGATTTCATTTTTTTATATGGAAGATTTTTTTTTTAACTTAGTGTTTATAAATAAGTTAAATGCCAAATCACAATGTATTATATCTACTTTGGGAAGTGATACGATGATACGATAACTTCTTTTCAGTACAATCATCGTGGTGATAAGCAAAAATCATCTAACAATCAGATAAAATAGATAAAATAGATAAAATAGACCGTCATACAAAATCACTGACTTGTAAGCAACGTATGTTTATATTATTTGTTTGTGTGTTAATGTATTCGTTTTCATGTTTCTTTGATGAGCACCACATTCCAATTAGGTGAAGGGACTGTGAATCAACGCAGAACATAGTAATGCATTGTTTTGCAGACAAATTTCCTTCTATCTTCCCAAATAAACGGATTAATAAACACACAAACAAATAGTTATTTGTGGCTACAAACATTCTACTCACTGTGATAATATTTGCAAATTGCGTTGAAATTATAATTTAATGTGCTTTCGATGTGTTGTTTCTGTGACATACATAAACATGTTTAGCTAGAATTTACCGATTTATGAGACAATCATTTAAAGTCTGAGAAGCTTTTTTATCCTTACCCCCCCCCCCTCCCTCTTTCATCGAATTGATTTACACCATGAGACTACAGGGGTTATGTGAATGCATCCCCGTTTACCAAATCATTCGCGCATCCTCGTTCATACTTACAGATATACAAGCATATAAGTACATACGCACCAACATTCACACATATATACAAACATAAACACAGAGCACATACAAATATTTCAAGATATCTGTTTATTGGATGAAGTCATCGATATCTGGGGGGTGCCCTATGTTCCCCATATACAGAAACAAAAATATCATATGCGTCTTTTTTTTACTTGTTTGCTTTGGATTATATGTTACTCCAGGGGAGGTTTATATCTGTGGTACCCTTAATGTCATTGAAACATCAGCTGCGAGATTGTTCATGTAATATATGAAGTTGTGTATGAGTGTTCATTCCAAAGATAAATACACACTGTCAATTCTTGAGATACACGATTCAAAATAAAGGTAAACAACTGCACTGGCAAACATTTTCTTTTTTTACTTTTTTATTCTAAAGTCCTGTGATTTGTGCATGTTACTAGATCTTATTCATTAGCATTACAGGTACTGTGTACAATATACAATTGACAAGAAAGGTAACCGTTTTAATAAAAGAAATTTAAATCGTAAGGGTAAAAGTAATGAATCGCAACAAACTTTACAATCCGGTCGACGAACCATCAATTTTTTATCTCACACGGTCCAAAATAGCCTGGTTTGGGTTATGCACGGTAAGTGATTAAATATCATGCTGTTGAGTACTCTTGTATTTAGTCAAATGTTTGTTTTATACTATAATACTTATGGATAATTTCGTTTGCCAATAAACAAATTATTTGTTTGGTTTAAGCACGGTGGCATGGGTAATTGGTGCACAAAAATCACTGTAATCCATATGCACCTGTTATCAACATGATTATTTTGTGTGTAGGCCTATCTGTTTTTTTTTAACGAAACAAATATACACTGTTTTTCGTGAAACCCTCGTGAAAACAGCTCAAATCTTGTTACATTGTTCCCATCAGTTACATATTTGGCATCAATTTTGGAGAAAGCAATCTTAGCTTATGAAATCAAGCGTGGCTTTTTGCTTAAACTCAACAAAATGTACTTTTAGTTTTGGTTCGGGCGCAAAGTTCCACCCCGAAATACTCTCAGAATTATGTTCTTATATCTTAACGTGCCGAAGTCTTACATAATTTATTCTGTAACATATTGGTCTTGAAACATGCTTAGATCACAAAACAGGCTTTGAT
Organism: Eucidaris tribuloides; assembly: GCA_001188425.1. Taxonomy (NCBI): domain Eukaryota; kingdom Metazoa; phylum Echinodermata; class Echinoidea; order Cidaroida; family Cidaridae; genus Eucidaris; species Eucidaris tribuloides. The sequence goes on from JZLH01S0047785.1 coordinate 28,609, forward strand.
TACAATCCAGATTACATTTCCTATGTGAAAAATGACAAGACCATGTCTACCAATTCGTTTTTAAGTTAGCACACCGTACAAAAAAATCGACATCCATACGTCAGAAATTCTCTCAAGGTACAAAATTGATATTTAAAGTTTAGATATGTAACAAAATCCACCAAAATAATAAAAATAAATAAATATAAATAATACTAATAAACAAATGTGTTAATATGTTAATATTAACCTATTATGTTAATATTAAAATAAGTGCCTATCAGAAAAGCCTACTACCCCGTTAGATCGACTTTCAAAGACAATAATTGGTTAATTTAAGTTTCCATAATAAGAAACGAACAGTTTGTACATATCGTAACTTATGTTATGGTTTGAAAACAAGCATGTACCTGTAGTTTATTGAACTTTAAGGAAATGTTGCAGAGCTGCCGAAAGTACGGTAGTGTGTTGATTGCCTTGATGGATATTTGTTTTCCTCCCACGATGGTACAGTTCATAATATAGCCTCCCAAAAATGTCATTAATTTGGATATCCCACTGAATACTTCCATGTCATCTTCAGACTATCAGACGGCGGTCCTCTGATTGTTCTGGTGGCAGTGTGAACTTTGAACTTTACTCTTTTCATCATGTTTGTCGACACATCTATTTGTAAGTCTAGCGGAACATGGGACGGACCTGACAAATTACCAACTGAAGTCACTTATACTCTTTGTTGTTGTTTTCCCTTTTGGCTCGGATTTTGAATAGATCTTGTGTTGACGAAAAGTAACTACACCAAGAACGGTGCATTTTGGTTGACAGTAGCATTTCTACTTTGTTGTATACCATTCGACGGGAACTGTTGTGGCAGAAGTTTTGTTTGAATCTGGATCTGGTACAGCCATGTTTCGAAAACAGCGACAAAGTTTCATAGATGCAGAGAGATGGAGCTGCTACAAAATCACGCACGAACAAACCTGAGAGAAAGAGAGAAAGTGACACAATGAAGAAATGTTTTAGTCTTGAACATACCAAATAGTAACAGTGATCAAACTTACTCCATATCCATGTATTTCCAACAAGGTTATCCATAACTTATACATATTTGACTTGTATTTCATCCAAAAATGTAATAACGGAGCTAGAACGGTTGAATAAGATTGCAATGATTTTCAATCCTTTTAACTAGGATACTTTTTGTATTGCAGTGAAACACAACCAGATAAAATGTCTGGCGTGGTTCCATGAGGACGTGTTGAAATAAATATGACTAACTAATAGTTTCCGATGTAAATATCCTTTCAAGAAGATCAATGTTTCTTTGACTTAGGTGGTTAGCATGTGAGTGTTCTCTGTTGATATTTTGGTAAGCAGCTTTGTAAATCCAAACATAGATACAATTCCGATGCCAAAATGAATGAACTGTCGATGGAACATAGACTTACCCTTGATCGAGATGGTTCGTTTTGTCTGGATCCAGGCGTAGGCTTGTCAGCAGACGATTTGACACTTGTTCCACTTTTAATCGGCATCTTGATTTCTATCGGCATCGTGATGTTTATCTGCCAAAGTACTAAGTTGATTACTCGTTGCGATTATTTATCGAATGCTAATTCAGAGTTCTCACCTATAAACCCCTTGTCCTCAAGAATTTTGGTGTCATACAATGGAAAGTTCCATTCACTTTAGGGGTATTTCCATTGGTGCAACGTCACAACAACAAAATCAATACAATCAAAGACTTTGAAGCTGACTTTTCAAAGATATATGTTTTAGTGCATGACTTACTTCACATATTTTTTAATCACCTGGTATTCGTGTAAAGTACTTTCAATGACATGCTGTTCGTTATGTATGCGATACCTTTACCGCCCGTAAATAGTTGTCTGATCTTCAATCGTGGTGTTATCCTATTGGATGCCGTACTAAGGGGGAATTTTCTTACACTCACTATGATGTAATACGAAGTGGAGTAAAGAATAGAAACCAACATTGAAGAGGTAAGACATAAAACGTAGAATCATGTATATTAGATACATTGTATGCACTACCTTCTGTTACTTTTGTTATGGAGAGTAAGTGATTTATTTTCTTACTATTTGAATTCCCCCTCCCCCAACTTTTCTTGATTAAATGAAGTCTTAATTTTGAGGAATAGGAAGAACTCGTAAATTTATGGG
>JZLH01S0047790.1:10097-21052 GCA_001188425.1 Eucidaris tribuloides
TTAGTGTGCTTTGTCAGCAGTTGGGGATTTTGATATTTGTAGCCAGATTTTGTCAAAAAACGAGAGTGTTCTGTTGGCTTTCAAACTTGCCTTCTCCTGTACTATAGTGACATTCCAGAAACACACCTGTTCAGAAAGTTGTGAAAGCAGCTGATGTTAAATTAATGTTTTTTTTCTCCAAGGACAACGGTTCCTGGTGCTATATCCTCTTTAATGCTAATAAAAGAAGATGCAGGTTTTATAGCTTTGATCAAATCTAAATAAAAACTAAAGTCTATGGTGTGGCGAATAAAGAGACTGACATGGAGCTAGTTCGGGGTATAATGGGTAAAAATGAATTTCTTGGAATTATATTTTTAGGAATAACAGTCATAAAACCCCAATGCCCTGAAAATTGCCCTCGCCTCTGCTGATGAAACCCCCAATTTTTGAGAAATTACTCAAAATGCAATTTTTTTTTTTTTTTTTGGGCGGGGGGGTGGACCCGAGATTTCCCATAGTAAATGTTATTTTTACCGCAAAATATATCCTTTGATTTAGACATCGTAATTTGTCACTATATTATTAGTTGAGGTATGGATTGTTGTTTTCTGATTGTCTGGGGGTGTGACAATAGAATAATTTGTGAAAGATTGACAAAATTTTGGCTCTGATGCGACCACAACTATATTGGCCTTGAGAATGGTGCACGGTGTTGAAGGATTGGTAAGGAAGGATGATCATTATATCTCCCCAAATATTTTACAACATATGATTAATAGGGAATTTGAATACGCTATGATGTTTTCTCTTTAAATTGTTTTGTGACCCGTTAACACATTGTCTTCACAGCTTCGAAAGTTTCAGCGCTTAAACGATTACAAATTAAGTCCCTGGTATTCCCTCCGACATTTTACACTTTGTAATGTACAAACATTAAGGCAAATTCTCTGTGACATCTCTTGAAAATAATAACTAGAGGGAACTAGCATAATTGTTTAAGAACTAGCTTTTTTTTCTATATGTAAACAATAAAATATTCGGGACGAAAGAGCCTGCTGGCTCACAATGGTGGAGTGAATTAAAACCTGCTATCATAATATCTTAGTTTCATTTGGTACAGTTTTTTTTTTTTTTTTTATTGTATGAAGCGTAATATGTTTCAAGAACATACAGAAACTCAAGATTTTCAAATAAAGTACGTCAGAATTTTTCTTATTCCTATTATAATATAATCGTAAATGCCAGCTCTGCTGAGTCGTATTAAAACAATTATTTTGTCCTGCTGGGAAGAAAGGTTGGATGGAAATATGACATAATGCTTATTATTGTCATGATAAATTGTATTTGATATTTTATACAACTTCACTTTCTATGTGTTGGGCAAAAATAGTTTATCAGAAAAGTAATACATTAATGTATTATATATATAATGATATTGCGTAATATTTATGAAATATTTAAAAGAAATTTCATATTGCCGGGAAACAATTTTTTTTGCTAATTGATATATTGTAATATACAAGATATCATGTTTAGAAATAATATTATGATTTACTGCAAACAACCCTTCTGGGCTAAAAAGGTCTTGTAACAAGTTAGTCATTCTTTATGTCTTAATCGTCCAATTGCCGTATTTTCTATCGTGATAAATTAATACGCAATACACCCGCCCATTGCCACTAAATGACCGCGATAGATCTGCCGCGATGTATTACGTACGCACATTTTGAAATTTAAGTTTTTGTTTATTGGACATCATACGGCCAAATAAAAGCCTTTTTCATATATCAATCAGCCCATTTTCGTTATTCTTTGGCCATGTATTGATCACTAGTCTAGTATGCGCCCGTAATTCTGGCAGCAGCTGCCGTATATCCAGATATTTAGAGGCGAAGCGCAAAACAGCTTGTTCCGGACTCATGAACAGATGACATATTACGTGAACAGTAGCATTAAAAATGGAACGTCTTAGATTTTCACTGCATCTAATTCAACTAAAATGTTGATCATCTAATCCTCGACGTACTGAATTCCGAGCATTTGCAAATACAAAAAAAAAAAAACCCGAAACGTTTTAAAGAACTGGTAAATTCAGGCCTTAACTTGATGAAACTACATTTCAGTAAAACCAATTCATTTGCGTTGCATTGCATCTTTCATTCAAAAAGATGATTGCAGTATTTGCGGACGTGTTGATGGTGCACTGGCATTTTATGTGTTCCCATGTTTTGGTACTTTTTAAAAAAAAAGTTGGCATTCTATTCAGCTTACTCGCTACTGCCATATCTTAATATCACAACACACATTTTAGTCGCATTTACTGGCCCACAATAGAATAAGCAATGTTATTGTGTTCGCGATGTTTGGGGAATAAGCGAGCCTATTTTTCAGCACGCCGAAAAAAACGTATTATGTGAGTCGGCAGACTATGATGTTTAACGAGAATCCGTCCCAAATGTATAAGCCATGAATAACAAAATTATGACATAAAGAGATAAAAAATGCATTTCGTAAATTGCGTCTTGTGTCTGTAGTGGAAGTTCATTTGGATTCATGCATTTCTGTATCCTTTGGTGGTAGGTGTGTTGATTTGTTATCTACCGCTGCCATATACCAGTTGCTAATTAACACCAGTGTCTTAGAAGAGTGTATCAATGATTGTTTTTTTGTTTTTAATCACCGTTATAACTAGGTGACCACCCGTGATAATGAAACAGACAAACAAGCGAACAAAATCGTTTCTCCGTCTTTTGGTTTTTGTAATGAAAATGATACGGTAGTAACGGTCAACACACGTGGCACCGCTCCATTCGCATCAAGATCGCTCAACATCGCTCAAATCTTCGTGTCAACGATTTTTATTCAGAACATTGATTGAGAAAATATATTACATTAGTACACACCCTTATTTAGCTCATTGCTTGTTAAGTGACATAAGATGCCATGCGGACAAAGAAGTTCCATTACTTCGAGCGTGGACAGTATAGAGCAATGTATCTTTTTCGAGAGTACATCTCTTTAAAATTACACAATCTATACCGCATTGCATTTTAGAAACATTGGCATATGGCTTGTGAATTCTCCATGCATGTGAAGCATTTGACAGGCGTTACAGAGATGGTGCAGGTGATTCATTTTTTGCAGGTGTCTTCTGCAAACTAAAACATTTATACTAAATTATATATATAGGCTTTACTACTTCTATTCAATAGATATCTGGATATCCCCCAACAATGGCGGACCAAAGGTACAGTAATTCGGTCTAAACCAGATTGATCTTAACAACTCAAAAAGAAGTACCTAACCCCTTTTTAAAATGACTGATACAACTTTATAAAAGAACCGCGTTGAGCACAATCAATTTGGCAAGGACTGTCTTTGCTGCACTAATATGACTAAATTCTGTGGAGAAAATGCTAACTTGGTCGTCAAGTCATGCAGATGGTGATTCACATATTCGAGGCAAAAGGTCATTTTTCAAAGTCACAAGTGTGTGATTTTTGTGGGGTTTTTGATGCAGGATTTGACAAATTCTGTTTCTGCGGGTGAATGACTTAATCGCATATTTATGTTAATGCATCTATGCGTTTGGATCTTCTCATACCCTTTGACACTTGTTCGCTGATTTTACGCTTCGCGTGAGGGCAATTAAAAAATGTCCACACTTTCTCGATTTGAAAATTGTAAAATCGTTAAATTTACTGCAAAAATTTAAATCCGATTTTTTTCAGCAAAATGTATCTTTACGTGTTGTACGAACATAAGAGGTTGTAACATCGCTATGGTTGATGTGAGCACACTTTATAAATAAAGGGAAACAATGTAATTATTTACCCTTATTTTTGGCATAGAGACTACTCATGTTGACTTTTGAAAAGTGCCATTTTCACCTTTAATGCATGCTCATTCATGTGTTGTCGTTTCATGGATTGGCAGTTATGAACACCGTGACAAAGGTAGCCTCCTTTCGCTACAATTCCTACGTTGACATATCCTAAAACAGGCATTTTTTCTGACGTAAAAAGGCTACATATTAACTCCCACAGACTACATAGCCATAAGTCATTAAATAAGTATGAAACTACAATGATTGATTGTGGTCATTGTGCTGTTCAGAATGAAAGAATTACACTACGCACTTATACTCTACCGCCTATTTATTAATTCAACAAACTGAGCTATTGTGCCGGCAAAATCGAACAAATCTGGGTCGAACAATTTTATTAGCACCCGGCGAGGATGTCATGAAAGTAACAATAACCAGTCGATTGATTGGTCATTAATATGTGCACGAGAGAACTCTCTATATCGTTTCCTCTTTGTCGGCATTTCAAAAAGAACTGAAATAAAGATGGAGTCAGAAACAACGATGGGATGCGGATAGTGACATGGTAGTAAGCCCTCACCCTGCAAACGATTTCTGGAGGTTTGAATAGCGTAGTTCTGTGGAACCTTTTGGATGTTTTTAAAACGTAATTTGAAAACGTTTTTAGAAAGCTTTTAAAACGTCCTTAAAACGTAAAGGACGGTTGTAAATGTGTGTGTGTGTGTGTGTGTGTGTGTGTGTGTGTGTGTGTGTGTGTGTGTGTGTGTGTGTGTGTGTGTGTGTGTGTGTGTGTGTGTGTGTGTGTGTGTGTGTGTGTGTGTGTGTGTGTGTGTGTGTGTGTGTGTGTGTGTGTGCGTGTGCGTGTGCGTGTGTGTGCGTGTGTGTGTGTGTGACATGTCTGAGGTAATTGTTTAAAAATGTAGAATTAGTTACTGTAGATTATATATGCTAAAGTTTGACGAAGAATTTCTGTATTTACATTGATTTGAATCATACCTGTATAAAAATAATTTACTATGTTAATCTATACCTGAGATGTTTGTGTTAACGCTGTTTACACATTCATTTCTTAACACCCCCTTATTTCCAACTTGTTTTTTCGCTGAAACTTCCCTTTTTTGATATTTTTATTTTAAATTTCTTTTGTCTGTCACATTTTTTCACCCGTGTTAATTATTCATATGTATACAAGATTTTGGTGTAAATTATGTGTATTTTACTCATACCACCGTTGTAATTGTCATACTTTGTATTTTTAATCCAACTCTTTGAGTTGCAATTTTGTGAATGAATAAATAGATAAATAAATAAATATAAAAAGGCTACGCTCCCCGATTCAAATCATAATCGCACTAGACTTCGCAGTACGAACACCCCTCTACCAACATCTCCGTCATGCCGAAAAAAAATCGAAGAACCCTGGCTAGACATTATCGTGATGTATTTCGACTTATGAGCAACTTACAAATAATGTGTGTGGACGTATGTCAACGATAGCATAACTTACCTACAACGTATGGCCCGCGTATGCGGAACGTATGATCATACGCTGGCATACGTCGAAAAATGTTGTGCTGCACAAAATTTTTCGACGAACTCGTGGTACTATGACGTATACCAGCGTGCTTCAGCGTACACATACACTTATACAGAACTTACCTATAACTTATTCAACGTATTACAACGTATTCGCCAATTTTTTTATACGTCGTCATACGCTGGCTTAATCGTCAAGGTGTGCCCAGCGTACTTCAGCGTGTAAATAACTTATACAAAACTTACCCATATTAAACTAATCAACGTATGACGAGGTATCCGCCAAATTTTTCATACGTCGGCATACGCTGGCTAGATCGTCAAGGTGTGACAGCGCCATTACTTAGGACGAAAACGTGTTAAAAAACGTATGGACCTATCTAAAACGTATACAGGAAAATGTACTGGGATAGAGTACTTTCTCTCATACCTCTTTTCAGAGGCTCATCATTCAAGTGCGGAGTACTTTTTAAACTGCAATCATGAACACAACAAATGAATGAGCATGCATTAAAGGTGAAAATGCCACTTTTCAAAAGTCACATGAGTCATCTCTTATGCCAAAAATAAGGGTAAATAATACATTGTTTCCCTTTATTTATAAAGTGTGCTCACTCAACCATGCCATGTTACAACCTCTTATGTTCGTACAACACGTAAAGATACATTTTGCTGAAAAAAATCGGATTTAAATTTTTGCAGTAAATTTAACGATTTTACAATTTCAAATCGAGAAAGGGTGGACATTTTTTAAATTGCGCTCACGCGAACCGCGTAAAATCCAGCGAAAAAGTGTCAAAGGGTATGAGAAGATCAAACGATAGATGCATAACATAAATAGCGATTTAATCATTCACCCGCAGAAACAGAAATTTGTCAAATCCTGCATCAAAAACCCCACAAAAATCGTCACACCTTGTGTACTTTTGAAAAATGACCTTTTGCCTCTAATATGTGATCACTAATGCATGACTTGACGGACCAATCACATTTTCTCACAGAATTTAGTCAATTAGTGCAGAAACATCCTTGCCAAATTATTGTGCTCAACGCCGTTCTTTTATAAAGTTATAGTATTTTGAAAAAGGGGTTAGTTACTTTTTTTGTTGTGTTTAGATCAATCCGGTTTAACGATTACTGTAACCCTTTGTCCACCATTGTTGGGGGATATCCAATATCTTAATAGAAGTAGGTAAGGCCTATATTAATTTATATAATGTTTTAGTTTCAAAGACACCTGCCAAAAAAATGAACCACTGCACCATCTCCTGTAACGCTGTCAAATGGCTTCATGCATGGAGAATTAAGCATTGCAATGTTTCTAAAATGAATCGGTATAGATTGTGTAGTTTGTAAAAGAGATGTACTTCGAAAAAGATACATTGTATACCTGTCCACCCTCGAGTATGGAACTTTTGTCCCATGCATCTTTGTCAACTTAACAAAGCATGAGTAAATAAGGGTGTACTAATGTAATATATTTCTCATCAATGTTCTGATAAAAATGGCGACACGAAGATTGCGATGTTGAGCGACTTGATGGAAGTGGAGCGGTGCAGGTGTTGACGTTACTACGGTATCATTTTCATTACAAAAACCAAAGACGGGGAAACGATTTGTTCGCTTGTTTGTTTGTTTCATTATCAGGTGGTATACCTTGTACTGGGTGATTAAAAAACAAAAAAAAATTCATGATACTCTCTAAGAACTGGGTTAATTAGCAACTGGTATATGCAGGGGTAGATAACAAATCACACACCTACACCAAAGGATACAGAAATGCATGATCCAAATGAATTCCATACAGACACAAACAATTTACAAATGCATTTTTTTTATCTCTTTATGTTCATGCATATATTTAATCTACGCAGTGCACTTAATACATTTTGGGGACGATTCTCGTTAAACATCATAGTCTGCGATCAATAATACGTTTTTTGTGTGTGAAAAATAGGTCGGGCTTTTTCCACAAATCGCGACACAATAAAATTGCTATTCTATTGTGGGCCGTAAATGCGACTAAATGTGTTGTGATATTAGATGGCAGTAGAGTGACTGAATAGAATCCAAATTTTTTTTTTTAAATACAAAACATGGACACATAAAATGCTATGCTAACATCAACACGTCGAAATGTACGTTACTAGACAAGTCTAATCTTTTGAATGAAAGATGCAATGCAACGCAAATGGAATTGGTTTTACTGAAATGTAGTTTCATCAAGGTTAAGCCTGAATTTACCGTTTTAAAAGTTTCGGGTTTTTTTTTTTGGTATTTGCATGCTCGGAATTCAATACGTCGAGGATTAGATGATCAACATGTAGTTGATTAGATGCAGGTGAAAATCTAGACGTCCATTTTTAATGCTACTGTTCACGTATATGTCATCTGTCATGTCGGGAACAAGCTTGTTTCGCCTTCGCCTCTAAATATTGGATATTACGGCAGCTGCTGCAGAAATTACGCATCTACTAGTGATCAATCATGGCCAAAGAAACGAAAATGGGCTGATTGATATATGAAAAGGCTTTTATTTGCCGTAGATGTCCAATAACAAAAACTTAAATTTCAAATGTGTCGTACGTAATACATCGCGGCAGATCTATCGCCGGTCCATTTAGTGCAAAATGGGCGGGTGTATTGCGTATTATTTATCACGATAGAAAAACGGCCTTGGACGATTAAGACATAAGAATGACTACTTGTTACACCTTTTTACCGGGTTTGTCTGCAGTAAATCATATATTATTTCTAACATGATATTCTTGGTATCACTACGTGGTCAAAATGTTCATAATCAAAATAATTGTTTCCCGGCAATATGAAATTTCTTTTAATATTCAATAAATTTACGCAATACATTATATATATACATTACTTGTATTACTTTTTCTGAAAACTATTTTTGCCCAACACATAAAAGTAAGTTGTATAAAATATCAATACAATTTATCATGACAATAATAAGGCATTATTTCATTTTCATCCAACTTTCTTTACAGGACAACGTAATTGTTTAATACGTCACAGAGCTGGCATTTACGTATATCTTAAAATAGGATTAAGAAAAAATCTGACTACTTTATTTGAAAATCTTGATTTCTGTATGTTCTTGAAACATATTACGTTCATACATAAAAATAACTGTACAAAATGAAATAAGATTTATGATACAGGTTTTATTTCCATTTTGTCAACATTTTTGACACAGCTCTTTCTCGGAATATTTTTTTTTCATATAGAAAAAAAAGCTAGTTCTTAAAAATTATGCTAGTTCTTAGTTATTATTTTTCAGAGATGTCACAGAGATTTTCTTAATGTTTGTACATTACAAAGTGTTAATGTCGGAGGGAATACAGGGACTTATTTGTAATCGTTTAGCGCTGAACTTCCGGAACTGTGAAACAATGTGTTAAGGGTCACAAAAACAATTAAAGAGAAAACATGCATAGCTATTTCAAATTTCACTATTAATCATATGGTTGTAAATATTTGGGAGTATAATGATCCGTCCCTTCCTTCCCTCCTTCAACACTGCACCATTCTCAAAGCCCAAGTATAGTTGTGGTCGATCAGACAAAATTTTGTCAATCTTTCACAAATTATTCTATTGTCACCCCAGACATCAGAAAACAACATCATACCTACTGAAAATTGTTTATAGTGACAAATTACGATGTCTAAATCAAAGGATAGTATTTGTCGGTAAGTACATTACTTTTGGGAAATCTCGGGTCCCCCCCCCCCAAAAAAAAAAAATGCATTTTGAGTAATTTCTCAAAAATTGGGGGTTTCATCACAGAGCGAGCAATTTTCAGGGCATTGATAGATCATATAGATGTATCTAAAAAATATAATTGCAAAGAATTTAATTTTTACCATTTACCGAAACTACACCTTGGCTTTAAGTCGTCTTCTTTATTCGCACACCATAACTGTAGTTTTTATCTAGATTTGATCAAGCTATAAAAACCTGCATTTCTTTTATTACAATTTAAAGAGAATACACAGGACCCGTTGTCCTTGCAGAAAAACATTATTTTAATATCAGCTGCTTTCAAACTTTCTGAGAACAGGTGGTGTTCTGAAAATGTCACTATAGTACAGGAGAGAGGAGTTGAAAACAACAGAACACTTCGTTTTTGACAAATCTGCTACACAAATCCCCACTGCTGACAAAGCACTAACACAGAAATCAATATGTGGGACAGTGTTAATTGTTGACATACACACTCAAGCATTGGAATGGGAACTTCCAATGGAAAAATTCACCCGTTCAAACTGCCAATCCCTCAATTTTGTATTGCATATGAAGTGAATAAGTCCCACATTATAATGCAAATGTAACATTCTCTCACCTGGAAACCAATGAAATGTGAAATTTTGAAGAAAGATTTTCCATCATCAACCAGAACTGTGTATTCTCTTTAAACTCCGTTAAAAATGTGGAATTCAAACGTCGTATAATTGTGAAATATAAACGATGAATCATTTCAAAGTATAGGTCATTTTCTCTTAAAATATAATTTGTAATGGTAGTGTATGTTCCAGAGGCAAGGCGAAGTTAATTGTCTAGTGTCCAACCGTAACAAAGGGTGGTTGGCAATCATCTAATTGCACTGGAGTGAGATTTTGACCTTGCAAGTTTTGATCAAAAGTTATTCAGTTTCACTGAATGATACATGAATTAAATAAGGCAGTCAGACTAGTTTAACGGTTGTTTAAAACCCAAATACAATAAGCGTCCTTCCAACAATACTTTGATGTTTTGGCGCTTATCATTACAAATCCCGGCTTTTCAGCCTCAGGGTACTGCCTGATTGTGATTGTGAAAGGTGAATAATAATTGTGTGCATCTTTATACAAAATTAATTATTTTAGTTTATTTGCTCGTTAAGCCCTCCTAGGAGTGTGCAAGTCATGAACACAATCTCTCAAAATATCCTTTTTCGAAACGTCTTTATACGGTGCAGCACATACACTCTTAAAAAATTCCGGGTCAGATTGACTCGGAGGAAGGATCCGTTGGGGTCACACTTGGAAAAGGGTCAGGTTCAACCACATTACGGGTCAAGTTTGACCAAAATCCAGGTCAAGTTGACTCTGATTTTGGTCAAACTTGACCCGGAATTTGGTTGAAACTGACCCTTTTCCGAGTGTGAACCCATCGGATTCCTGATCGTAGTCAGTCTGACCCAGGATTTTTAAGAAATGTACGACACACCCCCACGCACCGCACAACAAGAAAAACAACTTGTGTCGCTTCCTTTTAAAACTAACCAGGATAAAGTAAATTTGTTGGCCATCACCGTCATGACGCATGGCTATATTAGCACAGCTGATGACGTACCTCTTGTTCAAAACATGGACCGGCAATCGATATTAAATCGGTTATACGCGCTTCGATATCTCATTTTCGTATCTTCCATTTTGTTATTCTGCTCGCCCGTGGTTTTGCATTGTGTATTGGCGGAACACCTGTTGCCTATACCGACAGTTGAATAGACCGTTCGCCCACGATACGCCCTCCCCGCCGCCTCACTTTTATTTTTAACGATTTCAACTTCCGCTTAACATGTTTAATATCCTCGCTCTACCCTAGTGGTGA
>JZLH01S0047795.1:2922-15026 GCA_001188425.1 Eucidaris tribuloides
AATTCAATCCTCAAATGATAAATTATTGGACAGGATATACCAAGGATATGTCACATCCTGACTAAATGACACGCAATAAGAATCATCACATGGACCACATAAGTAGCACAAGACTTGGGCAAATTTATGCATTGCAGGCAATAACAATAGTGGAATCCATTGGTCCAAGCTAACTAGTTTGCATCTTGGTAGGTGACCCAATAATTAGGTCCACATTTCTGGTATCTCAATTTTCATCGAGTGCTTCTGTAGACTGTATAGTTAACTCCTAGCTGTCATTGATCCATCAAACTTACTGCAAACTCACGAATGCAATAGAAGTAGAACTGTCATAGGAGGTCGATATCCTTTTGAAGCAGGAAATTATTTCTTGTTCACCAATTGCTTCAAGAGCTGTAAATAAAAATACAAATCACAGAAATGTGAAAATAAATTTAAGAATATTATCTGGTGTACATAATTTTTCTTTACGATGGAAATATGAAAATAAGGTTGGCAAATTTATTGGATAAGGGTATGGAGGAATGAAAAAAAAATTGAGAAAATAAGTATTTTTTAAATAATTAACCCACACATAAAAATGTGAGAAAGGTTGATTCGATTGTAATTGCATCAAGCCAATATCTACTATGCAATATTTAAAACTATTACAAAATTGACAAAATATCAAGCCTTTTGTTTTCAATGATTTTGTTTTTATTTTGTTGAAATCGAAAACATTTTTTTTTTCAAATCAATGATTTAATTTGAATCTGCTAACTGTTCGAAAAAGTTTTATTTTGTTGAATTTGTTTACAGTGATAATGCCACATGCACAAACATGATATAAAAAATGATTCAATAAATTGAGGAGTTTCTTCGGTTTGCCCAATACCTAACTTAGATCTACTTGTTCCACGTGCAAAGTTCAGTCCTGTGTTGAAGCCTAAAACGTTTACATGGAATTTAGATTTGTTTCTCTCGTCTAGATTAATGTCACTAAATCAACAGACAGCGTCAAACTTCATAATCATTACAGATTGATTCCAACTCAGTGATTCTGCCAAGCAACTTATGACAATTCGAGAAGACCCTATTTCAGGCCAGCGGTAACGAACTCGTTCTCCCGCGGACAGTCTCGGCGCACAGCCGCACAAGGGCCCGTAAACGAAGTTTACTGCCATCACGAATTACTGATACAGAACAATATTCTGATTGAATGATTATGAATTATCGCTTAAATATAGCATAGATTCATACTATAGTCTACATTTGTAGATATTTTTGCATAATTCTTGAATTCTTGGTATTTCCATACAAATTACTTACGAAGTTACGTCTGTATACCCCTTTTACGAGTCGCCTCGATGTTCTGTCCGCTACATGTTACATCGGTGATCGGTGACTCGGTCCATGCATCGGCTACGTACGTACAAGCGCAGCGGGCGCGGCGTACAAGTATACGTGTTCGCGGTCTCACGCACGCGCACGCGTCGCGAGGTACGGGTAACATTTCCTTGGGTCGGGTAGTATTTCCTGTCCGCCGGGTAGTATTTCCTGTCCGTCGGGTAGTATTTCCTGGCCGGGTCGTATTTCCTATTACACCGGTGTGATAGGAAATATGGCCCGACGGTCCGGGTGCAATATCTCCTAGGAAATGCTACCCGCCGGACCACCACGGCTAGGAAATCTTACCCGCCGGACCAAAACAAATTGAAATCCCTCCAGAAAATACTACCCGCCCTCAGGAAATCTTACCCGATGGTCGATAATTGGAGGTAGTGTAGACGCAAATCCACTCGTTTTTTTTGTATCGATCAGAGGTGATGTAGACTCAAATCCAGTCGTTTTTACCAAGCTCTAGGCATTTAATAATGAATTGATATTATTACTTCAGGTATTAATATTCATTAAGATATTTACACCCATGATAAACAAACTGTAATGATAGGCTGAATAATGATGATGATGATGATAATGATACTGATAATGATAATAATGATAATGCTAATAATGATACCGATGATAATGATAATAATGATAATAATGACGATAATGATTATGATTATGATGATACTGATAATAATAATAATAATAATAATAATAATAATAATAATAATAGTAATAATAATAGCAGTTGTTGCATACATACATACATACATACATACATACATACATACATACAAAAATATATAAATTAAAACAAAAATAGTTAAATTAATAAAAAAATAATAATTTGAAAAATGAGACATTATAATAGAGTAATATACAGTTTTACCATGGGATTCCCCACCCCCCCCCCCCTCCACCCAGACACCCTACTGGGAAGTATCTGAGGTGTGAGAAAAAAGAAATCAGACTGTCAGCCACATCTACAGTATGATGTAATATCGATCGACCGACCAATGGATATACGCTGGTTTTCAAAGTTTTTTATAACCCTTATTTAGGGGAGGGGGAATTTATGAATATCCATTGAAACAAATTATTGATGAAATGCTGAATGACCTCCATTTATAATCCCAAAGTAGCACTTCTTCGTACATCAGCACAAATCCAAATCATCAGAAACAGACAACACTGCAAATCGAAAGAAACATACATGTACTCTCAAAACAGTTATAAACTCTGCTTGCACAATATCTGAAACAAGAAAGAATACACATGAACACACACTTGCAGTTTAAGCACATTTATTGATTCACCTCGACCAAAGTCTGACTGGTAGTAAAATACAACAGTAAAATCAAATGCATCTTAAGATATTTAATTTAATTCTTCAATAATTGTTAAGACCTCAGTTTTGATTAAAAACTGATTTCCATGAGAAGGCAATTAACTAAAACTTGCAAGCACGAGAAGCTGATTCAGCAAGAACAAGTGAAGTAATTACTACCAAGCCAATTGAAACATATTATTTTTCATAAATCTAAGCTCTTAATTTAACTCATTTGCAGTGCAAAGTAAATACATGTATACATATATTATACAGTGTTATTCATTCACAATGACATAAGGATTAGAACCAAAGGAAGTTGTCCTTTACAGTATCATGTCTTAGCCAACTGCCCAAACTTGAGGGAGGGGAAAGATAACAGTACATGGATGTCAGTGTCAGAATCTTATTCTTTGATACGGAAAGTGCTCCGGATTTGTACCTGCCCTACCCCCCCCCCCCCAAAAAAAAACGGGAATATCAATTATAACTTTCAGCAAAATCAGAATTTACATACATGTACTGGTTATCATATTAACTGATAAAAATATAATCACCCATGATTAAAATTGAGTTATAAATCATTCAAATGTGCATTTCATAGATCTGCTAGGTAAGCTTAAATATGGTGTAACTTAATTTTCACTGGTATCACTGCCTGTAAAGATCAGTTTACTGTGGTGCAGTCTGTTTATGGCTCACATAAAAATTTACAAACCCTACAAAAGTTTCTGTAAGAATAAGTCTTGTAACATCAAGAGAAAAATAAAATGCATATGATGGTACGACCTTTGGCCACTTGCTTTAAGCTTCAAAATCTAATCAAATCATAATTTTAACACACTTTCCAAGTTTGGTGAAACTTAACAATTTATCACCACAAAACCATGACAGACAAACAAAGTAAACCAATGGATAATGACCCCCATATTCAACGCTTCCAGTAGGTTTATAAGACTGGCTGGCTCCTGTCAGTTACCATCAGTACCTGAACCAACCTGCAACTGCCAGTACTTTATCACTCAAATCAGTGTTAAGCTGTTTGTAGTTCACTTTTACCACTTGTGTTTCACATGAAAGATTTGTGAATTTCTGCTTATTGCACTTCAATATTTTGTGAATGACAATGACAATAAACTTGGATGTAGTTGTGGATACAGTTGTAGTTCCTCATGCAAAGTTTTCTGTAATAAGTTCAAGTTGTACTCCAGAGAAGAATGTAGAATTCAATCCTCCAAATGATGAATTAGCAGGGCAGCTATGAACCAAATATGTCACATCCTGACTACATGACATGTGAAAAGAAAATCATCACATGACCACATAATGTAGCACAAGACTTGCAAATTTATGCATGCAGGCAATAACAGTATGGAATCCACTGGTCAAGCAACTGGTTTGCATCCTTGGTAGGTGACCACATACATTAGTCCACAGTCTGGTATCTCATTCTCATCGATGCTTCCATATAAGTTAACTCCTAGCTGTCATTGATTCATCAAACTTACTGCAAACTCACGAATGCAATAGAAGTAGAACTGTCATAGGAGGTCGATATCCTTTTGAAGCAGGAAATTATTTCTTGTTCACCAATTGCTTCAAGAGCTGTAAATAAAAATACAAATCACAGAAATGTGAAAATAAATTTAAGAATATTTTCTATTGTACATCATTTTTCTTTACGATGGTAATATGAAAATAAGGTTGGCAAATTTATTGGATAAGGGTATGGAGGAATGAAAAAAAAACAAATTTGAGAAAATAAGTATTTTTAAAATAATTAACCGAAACATAAAAATGTGAGAAAGGTTGATTCGATTGTAATTGCATCAGGCCAATATATATGCCATATTTAAAACTATTACAAAATTGACAAAATATCAAGCCTTTTGTTTTCAATGATTTTTTTTTTCAAATCAAAAACATATGATTTAATTTGAATCTGCTAACCGTTCGAAAAAGTGTTATTTTCTTGAATTTGTTTACAGTGATAATGCCACATGCACAAACATGATATAAAAAATGATTCAATAAATATTGTAGGGGTTTCTTCGGCAATACCTACTTGCTCCACGTGCAAATGACTTCAGTCATAGATATGCGTTGAAGCCTAAAACGTTTGCATGGAATATAGATTTGTTTAGATTAATGTCACTAAATCAACAGACAGCGTCAAACTTCATAATCATTACAGATTGATTCCAACTCAGTGATTCTGCCAAGCAACTTATAACTATTTGAGAAGATCCTATTTCAAGCCAGCGGTAACGAACTCGTTCTCCCGCGGACAGTCTCGGCGCACAGCCGCACAAGGGCCCGTACACGTTAAGAGTTTACTGCAATCACGAATTACTGATACAGAACAATATTCTGCCTGAATGATAATGAATTATCGCTTAAATATAGCATAGATTCATACTACAGTCTACATTTTGTAGAATTTTTTCGCATAATTCTTGAATTCTTAGTATTTACATACAAATTACTTACGAAGTTACGTTTTACGAGTCGCCGCGATGTTCTGTCCGCTACATACATCGGCTACGCACAAGCGGCAAGCGCAGCGGGCGCGGCGTACAAGTATCATAGAGATAGTATCTCTATGACAAGTATACGTGTTCGCGATCTCACGCACGAGCACGCGTCGCGAGGTACGGGTAACATTTCCTTGGGTCGGGTAGTATTTCCTGTCCGCCGGGTAGTATTTCCTGTCCGTCGGGTAGTATTTCCTGGCCGGGTCGTATTTCCTATTACACCGGCTGACATGGCTGAGCTGGGCTGGCAGCGCCGATGAAGTAGTATCACAGATTCAGAACTCACAGAAGAATATTTGGCTTCACATTATTAACAGCAGCCAGCCGAGTTTTACACGTGAATAGCCTCGGCAGATATCATAAGATTATTATTATTTTTTGTTGTTGTTTTTCTTTGCTTTGGTTAACATGGCCATGTGGTAAATTCAGTGACAGTGTTCATCTCTTGAGTTGAGACAATGTGAATTTAGTATTCAGAATTATAATCAACATAGGCTAACATTGTGGAGCTTCAATTTAAAAAATTGTCAAACTTTGATATCTGAGCTACATAGTAGTGTTCAATTGGACAAATAAACACCCTAGAATACAAAAGTTGGAAAGTAACACTGCCAATGGCAAGTTATACATGAATGAATAAACAATAAAATTTGGGGCAAGTTTTATTAACCTAGGTGTACACACAGTAAGTCTATGGGAGGAAATGGGCAAGTGAATCTGGTCAACTTAAGATTTTCACTTTTTTAAAGCACTAAATAATCATTTTGAAATACAATTTTTTCAGGGCTTCATTTCTAGACCTCGTCAAAGACACTGGTAGCATGGGGAATCATGCGGCTCAGATTTTTTTAACTGTGGTAAATGTTAGCCAATACTTTTAAGATTGGATTCATGATGTCATATTTTTTATTTGTTTTGTATTTTTTTTAACCTTCGCAATAAGAAATCTGTGGTCAAACAGAACCATATGTGTTGATGTAAAGTACTAAAGCATGTAAGGTTGAAACAAATTGTGAAAGGGCAGTGACATGATCGGGAGGAATAAAACAAATTATAGCTTCTCACGAAGTTGAAGACTATCCCAATCATGTCATTTTTACCTTTCAATTAACATCAGTTTATTTATCTTCTCAATCATAAAACAACAAATACAGGAAAATAAACATACATGGTCATGTGTCGTATGGTGGGGCCCCTTTGCATTACAGGCACCAAAATTAAGAATTTTGTCACTTCTTGCATTTGAACTGATATAATTTAAAAAATACTTATCAGAAACCAACAAAAGTATACATTTTC
Source organism: Eucidaris tribuloides (assembly GCA_001188425.1). Taxonomy (NCBI): domain Eukaryota; kingdom Metazoa; phylum Echinodermata; class Echinoidea; order Cidaroida; family Cidaridae; genus Eucidaris; species Eucidaris tribuloides. The sequence goes on from JZLH01S0047795.1 coordinate 9,451, forward strand.
TGAAAGCTTATACTTCAGACAATCTCAATCTGACAAGGTCAAGTTGCTATACAGGGTGTGCAAAAAAAATAAAGGGTAATATCACAAAAAATGTACCGTTTTGTGATACTGATGACAACTCATTGCACTTGTCAGTATTAAGTCAAGGTTCAAAATTGATGTCATGGTGTGAAAGAGCACACGTTCAGCTTTAAGAAAATGTATGGTTTTACTACTTTTCGATTTTCAGATGTAGTGATAGAGGGTGTGGCAAAGTATGTTTAAATTTGTGTTGCAATTTGTCACAACATTAATTACACTAATTAAACAAACAGTTTACTAAACCTAATTAACAAATTTTAGAGATTAATTAGTAGAATATCGTTTAATAAATGGATCAGTAGAGTGTATTTAAAATTTTCAACCAAAATGTAGCCCTGAAGTGAACATACATGTGTGTCCTTACATTCAGTACTTTCACGCTTCATAATGTGTACAAGTCAATGGCACGCATAAGCTACACCAGTCATTAATTAAGTAATTAAAGACCTTGAAGACAATGTCACTTTTACTTTTGAGAATTGTTTAGTACAACATGTGTCAAGTTAGTCAGATGCATATCATAACTCCAAGATAGCTTATCTGCTGCAAATAGTAGGAAAAACAAAAGTATACAGGTGAAATTGCAATTTCCCCCTAGAGTTTGTACATACTCCTCCTCCGCTTATCCTCCTCCGCTTATCCACCAGATTTACCCTAGTTAACATTTTTGCATTTTTCACTAATTAAACAAAGTGTAATGCAAGATTGCTTATCAGATTTCAAAAGCAGAGTAATTTTGCTGCAGAATGAGCCCAAAATTATCATAACTGGATTAAGGATAGCTCTGATACATCAAGTTCAATTAAGAAGAGGACTGAAAAATGTAACGCCACCAGGTATTTGAGGGTCCCACCATACGACACATGACCACATGTAATGTAAATAGTACACAAAATATGATTCAAGAAAATAGGGAGACTACAAAAAGTTTCATAACCTGTGTGCCGTAGTCCCCATACACATGATAAACATTATAACGTGTACTGGCACGTAAACAACTAAGGTTCTCGCACTTCACACGCAACACACGCAGCACATAGACACACTAACAACAACATACGAGGGGGGGGGGTGAGGGGATATAAACATCAAAATAAATTTTACTTTAAAAGTTAATCTTTAAATTATTCATTGTTTTGTGTTTTCAGAAAGTAATGTGCATAGCAAAATACACTTGTCATCATCTCATGTAGTTAACAATCTACTTACCTACAGTATGTACACAGTATGTTCTGTTTACTCTCTTTTTCTTACAGGATTTGTTTGCCGTGGCCATGATAATTCCTGTCAGTTCTAGACAAGCTACCAATCTAGGGGGATCCCAACCGCAGTTGGCCTTGTGGGTGAGTTTAGATGGGAAAGTGGCTTCCTTAGGACTACTCCCCTGGAGGACACTTATCCCTTCTGACAACTCACCCTGAGGACAACTTTACCAGAGGACATCCCCCCCCCCCCCCCCCCCCCGGACAGGACAATTCCCTGGAGGACCATTCCCCAGATGACAACTTCCTGGAGGACAACTCCCCCGGAGTGAGTTTAACAATGTTTCCAGTTTTAAAAATCTGAGTTGACCTCGGAGGAGTGTCCTTGGGGGAGTTGTTCTCTGGGAGAAGTTGTCCTCAGCAGTAACTGTCCTCCAGGGAGTTGTCTTCCGAGTGAGTTGTCCTCCCTGGGAGTTGTCTTTAGGGAATTGCCCTCCCGGGGAATTGCCCTTTGGGGGGAGTTGCCCTCTGGGGGAGTCTGGGGGCATTGTACATCTCCAGTATGTACTATGGGGGAGTCTGGGGGCATTGTACATCTCCAGTATGTACTATGGGGGAGTCTGGGGGCATTGTACATGTACATCTCCAGTAAGTACTATGGGGGAGTCTGGGGGCATTGTACATCTCCAGTATGTACTATGGGGGAGTCTGGGGGCATTGTACATCTCCAGTATGTACTATGGGGGAGTCTGAGACCCTGGGGGCATTATACATCTCCAGTATGTACTACGGGGGAGTTGTCCTGTGGGGGTTGTCCTGTGGGAGAGTCATCCTCTGGGGGAGTTTTTCTCAGAGGGAGTTGTCAGGTCAGTGAGAGTCATCCCTGGCCAGTTGTCATGAGATGTGTGTGCTTGCTTTTCCATACACTCTTTTGTCCCAATCCCTCCCCCATATCTTTTGCCAAACTTTCTAAGGGCAATTCCGTGAAATACTGGACAAATCACAAATGATATAAATTGCTCTATCTGGAATAATATTAAATTTTAATGGTTTGAATGGGTATGAATCATGAAGAAACAATGGGGGATATCATTCCCACTCTAAATTTTACATCTTCAACAGCACCCTCTAGGAGAATCAGAACCATACATGAAATACTACATGTGGGACTAGTGAGACTAAATCTCAGTTTTATGAAAAACTATCATTTATTCTGCAGTTTTTTCCATGCCAATAGCCTCTTCTCTTTGTGTTGAAAGTAATAAAGCCCCACATATGCATACTAAATCTGAAAAAGACATGAATAAACGAGAATTTGTGTGGATGGACAAAATGTAACGTAACTAACCGTAACGTAACTAACCATGTTTTTGCTGTTGTAGTTAAAAATGAAAAGATTTTTATCAATAAGTTATATATCAAATGACTGAGCAAGATGTCAGAAATAGCATGAATACCACAATTTGTGTCAGTTGAAAACAGGTTGAGGAAACTTTGAGGACAAAGACTTGTCATTTTTTTCCATGTCCTCTTTTCGTAACATAACTAACCATGATTAAAGTTCTTGTTAATACCCACTGAAACATGTCTCATGATTTTGCTTGATGTTGTGAAGTAGGTGCCAGTCTAGAGAATTGACAGTACCAAAACAGACGAATTATATGAAAGCATTTTCATGTAAGAGCCAAATGTTGAGCAAAGTTTGTCATAAAGTGTAACGTAACTAATCACGGAATTGCCCCTAAGATGAATTGGTACATTTATTCTGTTAATGATATTTTCTTTTGAAATTGGATATTGAGAAAATAAGAAAAAAATAACAATTTCAATATGTTTGAATTGCTGTATACTTGTGAGGGAAATTGTCCCAAGATATCCAAGCTTACACTTTAGTAACATTACTGGAAAATACTTGCTGAATTATTAAAGGCAAGGTTCACCCTGACATCAAGTGGTTTTTAATAAAAGCAGAACAATGAGAGAAACATATTAATGAAAGTTTGGCAAAAATCCACCAAAGAATAGCGGAGTTGTGATCTTTCAAAGTTTTAATTTTGTGGCGTCACAAACGAGCAGCTCCCCATATCTCCTGTAATATTAATTCAATAAATTGCCACTTTTTATTGGTTCATTATAATTGAATGGGTTTTTTTCATCGAAGCACGTATGAAATAATGTTTTAATTATATATTGAATGCACAGGTAACATCATTTTCAATTTTCTGAGAAAATGGCACTTTATGGAATTTATAATACACGACAATGGGGGAGCTGCTCGCATGTGACGTCACAAATTTAAAACCTTAAAAGTTCGTAACTCCACTTTTCTTTGGTGGATTTTCACCAAACATTCATGAATACAGTGGATGTTTCTCTCATTGTTCTGCTTTTACTAAAACCCACTTGATGTTAGGGAGAACCTTGTCTTTAATTGGTGAAAGCAGACTTAAACAGTTTTAAAAGAGTTGAAAGGCCAATTTGTCCCAAAATACAAAACCCTTCTACCCTCAGTTATATATTTTAATTTATGCAAACCTTGAATTTGATATGTAGGAAAATATGAAGTGGATTTAATGATATCAAAACGAAAGCTGCAATGAATAGGCAGATACATAAAACAAAACAAACAATCTTTGTTTTCATGTGAAATTTGCCCCGATACACATGAAAAAAAAACAATCAGTACAAAGTGTAATCATTATGTTCACATGCTTCCCAAAGAACAAAGCAAAATTCCAAGTTTATTTTCTTAACATGCAGTAAGTAGGCCTATAGCCTTTTGACAAGGCCTTCTCATTGTATTACGGGCAAGCGAAGCGAGCCCAGCCAAGTGCGCAGCGTGAGGGCCTTTTGACATCTGCTACGAATTCTTATGTTAGTTAGCCCTTTGAACTACCGAATTTTGCTACCCGATTTTGGTAGCAAAAATCAACCAATCAGCATGTCTGTCTGCTTGATCCTGCGTTGAATATGCAATCATACTAGGACCATGTTCGCATAGACTGTTGCTGTAACACGTCACAGTCTGGAAGCGTTCATTATTTCATCAGGTAAAGTGATTCCTACATGTAGATTTTTGCATGCCAAATTGGAACTTTTTAAAAGCAACATTTAATCAAAGCAACATTTTTTTAAAAGCAACATTTAATCAAAGATGCTTCAATTGCTTTATTCCAACAAGAAAGTATACTGATTTGGTGTTTGATGGTATATGTTTTGTAGTTACTAGCACTGACAGAATTTGTTTCAACCCACCGAATAGTTGACCAGGCCAAGACAGAGGAGCGTAGCGTGCAATTTCATTGGTTGATTCAAACAGAGCTCGGTCGTTCCTTTGGTCATGAATAATGATTACTTTTTGGATATGAAGCAGATCTCAAAAGGCCCTCACACTGTCGCGTTTGGCTGGGCTCGCTTCGCTCGCCCATAACAGCGAGCGGGTCTTGTCAAAAGGCTAGTATGCCTAATGCTGCTGAGATGAAATTTCAGATGCTGTTGGAGTTGGAATTCTGGTAAATTGAATGAGCTTTATAAGAATCCTCCCCAATTGCTATTTTTTCGGAGTTGGCATCTCTGTTACATATAATTATTTAAAGAAAAGGTGACTTGACTTACACATCAGATTTCAATTTAATTGATGAATAGATTATCAGTGTGTATCATGTGCAGTACACTGTTACTCTTAGTTTTAGAAATAAATTGTTAGTCCAGGGTAAATTATGAATCAATATGTGTTGTATATGTTTTTCAAACAGGCTATTTTATCTTTTTGTCATACATGTAGGTACTATATATGGAACTCTTCAGCTGTTTTCAGGACCTCTTATAGTGAGTATAAACCATTTGCTTCAGCAAACTTAAAAACACCATTTAATATTGTGGATTCCCAATTTAAAAAATAATGTCAAACTTTTATATCTGACCTATACAGTGCGTATCAAAAAAAACGGGACAGTTTTGAAAAGTCCATCAAAATTTTATTTCAAAATATGATGTCCACATTTTGATGTTAAAGGCAAGGTTCACCCTGACATCATGTTGGTTTTAATGAAAGCAGAACAATCAGAGAAACAAATTAATGAAAATTTGGCGAAAATCCACCAAAGAATAACAGAGTTATGAGGTTTCAAAGTTTTCAATTTGTGACGTCACATGCGAGCAGCTCCCCATATGTCATGTAATGTAAATTCCATAAATTGTCATTTCTTAATGGTTCGTAATAATTGAATAGTTTTTTTTTTCACAGAAGCATTTATGAAATAATGTTTCTGATAACATATTGCATGCACAGGT
>JZLH01S0047807.1:9208-29035 GCA_001188425.1 Eucidaris tribuloides
CATGTGCACGTTTGACGTCGCTGATTTTTTAAATTTGCTCCTGAGCAAATGGAAAAAATATGAAGTTTAACCGTCCACATTTTCACCAAAACTCAATATTTTACCCCAAGTCTCTATGAGAGGTGTTTATTTATATTAGTCTTCACATTGGATATGATTTCAGCTGATTTGATTCATATAGATGTTTTTTGATGTGCAAATCAATAACCCAATCTTTAAGAGTTTAACACACAACATATTTGTAGCAGAATAGAAGTCAAATTGAAGTGACGAATCTATTTTTAGAGTACTGAAACAGAATGTTTAGGCTATTAATACCTTTAAATCACAAAATTAAAGACAATTAGTGATTTGTAAACAATTACATTCGTCATTTGAAAATATGATTTGAGAAATATATATTTATGAATATATATCATGCAACTCGAAAATATGTTTTGATCCACTATAAATTTGTGTTATGGAATTTAATTTTTCTCATAACCAACATAATGCAGTAGCTACCTCTGTAACAGGAACAAATTTGTTTTATAAAATATAAATTATAATTAATTTTAACATACTTTTTCTATAAAATGCTAACTCGCGATAATTTGCACCAGGTGAGCATGTGAATTTAATATTTGGCAGAATATTTAGGTTTTCTTGGATTACTAGCATGTTTTGTACTCAGTAGTTTTACTAAAATGCCAAAAATGTAGTTTTTGACTTTATTTTCAATTTTCCTTTTGACGTGCTATGGGTAAAAGTGGTTAAAAGGGATAAGTTGTCTTGAATAATATATATTTCCCTCCCTTCAGACTGGCATGTTGTTTTTTGTCAACAAGCTGTAACACGTTTCGTCATAGATCATCTGGACCAGTTTTACAAATTTTATAGCAACTGGTTTGTATGTTTAATATGATTAAATGCTCATTATACATACATACTATAGACACTTTTGAATATATGTCCATTGCCACATATGGGTAGAATTTTGGCTAGCAGTGGTAACCGTTGAAGGTGATACAAAAGTTTTTTTCATTTTGTATTGTTTTTGTTTGTTTGTTTGTTTGTTTGTTTGTTTGTTTTTGCAATGATAGGTTCCTTTGAAGGCTGGTGAGTTAGACATTGCTGTGTTCTGCCTGTCTCTAATGGGAACCAACTGGACTGAGTACATACTGGAAGCAAATAGGGTTCTTAAACAAGGGTAAGTTGAAGGGTTGATACTTGATGCAGTAATCCGATATTATAGACAGCTCACACCACCAGCAAAGTTTATAGATGACAAAATGGTAACTTTGGGGTCAAAGAAGTGATCTGTAGCTTTTTTTCACAAATTTGTATCTTTATTCTTATATGTCTGATTGTTCTCAAACTATCATTGGTCTATAATTCTCATTTTTGTACTGTCATTTCAAGGTTTTAGTTTGTTATCAGACTGGATTCACCATTCAATTACCAATACTTTCTTGTTTTACAGAAAAACAGGTGGAGGAGGAAATGCATACTTGCACATTCATAGGATCAAATTCACTGATACCTAAATTTTTTTTTAGGAAACTTGATACCAACTTAATAGTGTAGATTTTGTTTTTATATATGGTCAAGGTCATCTGGGTGTGCTCCAAGTAAGGAGTAGCGATATATTGATAATATCGATAAAAATCTTCATATCGATATGACGATATGGAAGTTAAGGTCATATCGATATATATATCGGTTTTGATAAGAGTATTGGTCGATATCGATAATTTTTTGATATATTGCTTGGTAGCAATTTATTTTGTACTAACACAGGGTGATGATTTTGTTGTCACATACACACCCGATTTCTTACATTTTCATATAGTTGCAAAGAGTGCATTTCCTCAACTTTGCTACTTACTCTTGAACGCATGTTTTTAGTGGCATGTCGTATCCCAATTCCCCGTACCTGTAGACGTGCTCAGATCATGACTGAACAATAAGTAAACATGAATGACAGGTATTTTGGGAAACAGAGAAAAAATATTGATATATTGATATATATCGATATGACATGCCATTAATATCGATGTCCAATATGAGCTATATAGATACTCATTAGCTCCTTGCAGTCCAGAACATTGAAGTTTGGGCTGAATTCTTGGTTAAAGTGAACTGTGACTTTGCTTCACAAGTTATCAGTATGTTTACCTATTCAGGGTTCCCAACCATCTTAGAAATCAGGGAGATCTTGGAAACTGAGTTTTCCTTTTCCAGTCAGGGAGAAGTCGGGAAATTTGAGAAAGCACTTCAAATCAGGGAAAACTCAGGGTATTTTGATTGTCCAGTGGTGCAACTTTCTCTCCTCGTGTCAATGGTACGAGGCGAAGAAATAGGTGAAGCAAGAAATAAGTCAAAATGATAATTCCCGGATTTTTAAATTCCATCAGGGAAAAATCGGGGAATTTTATTTCCATGAAATGCTGGGAACCCTGCTATTATGAATTTGACCATCACACATGCACCTTGAGCACTCTACTGAGTGGATTTGGTACAATACAAATCATGTGTATTATTATTATTATTCCTTTGGGAAAATTGTTGTCATTGTCAATAATATATTTAATAATTTCTCATGCAGAGGCCTGTTGAAGATTGCAGAAGTGGCCAGCCGATTCAAGTCTTTGCCAATGTTTTTTGCCATCTTGAAAAAAATGGGGTTTCATCTTGTATCAAAGGTTAGTACACATGTATATTCCTTTTGTAGTTCATTTCTGGCAATATTGCTCAATACACTATTTAGTAGTGAGTGTTAGATGGCAAATGATTCATGTAATTAGTCAAATATAGTAAACATTTATCTAACCTTATGTGTGTTTTCCCAAAATGAGGATGAGACTAATATTTAATTGACAGTCCATGGCCCCATATTACAGACTCCCCTAAGTTTCCAGACCACCAGCGCTCTTGTCACTGCCAAAGGGGGTGTGGAAGAGGGTTCCAAGTAAGTTCAAGAGAGTACTGCTAAAGTTACGATACTATACACCCAGAATCTTCTTTTGTATGCTTCTAGACTGACACCCCCTCCCTCCCCCCCCCCCCCAGGTGGCAGGTGTAAATGGTACAGTGCTTGAAAAAATGCATTGATTTATTCAGAGTCACAATTGACAGTGCTGCATTTAGATGTCACTCTTGTTCAGAAACAGGTGTATGACATTTGCTCCAGTGATTATTTCATACGCTATCCTTAACCTTAACTCTAACCCTAACCCTTACCTTAACTCTATTCTGAACTGGAAACCCAATGACAACCCTAACCCTATTTTTTTTGTTCCTGCGTGAGGATTTACTGAGGCAAATGTCAGCACCCTTCAGAAATATATTAGGACAATGGAGGAACTAGGTGCAGCGTGTTGCATGTTTGTTATGACAAAGACACAGTTGTGCTGGGTCATGATTCTACCATTGTCCTCACACATATTTCTTAACTGGTTTGACATCATCACTTTGACTCCTTGTTGATCATTATTTTGTTTAGTACACAATTAGCCATTGACTTAGGAGTGACATCAGTCACTCCTACCCCCCTTCCCACCCCCTGGTTGATATTTGTAAGGTAACAAACTTTTCAATATACTTACCTATTCCAAATCATTTGTTCGTTTTAATCACCCAGAATGTATCCAATAAGATGTTCTACCTGTTTGATTTCAAGAAGAAGCATGCAGCCTCGTCAATACCTGACAGCAAGGGACCCATCCTGAAGCCATGTCTCTACAAACGCAGATAATGCTGATTTGCTGGATTTCAGAGTTGAAAGGTCAAAGGTCACAGGGCCTTTAACTAAACATCCTCCCGCTTCAACATAAGTACCAAGTTGCTGTTGTGACAGTCCTGTACAAGATGCAGACTACAACATGCCCTACAGACCTCAAAACGTTGCTCCCTGAACCCTTCAAAGCTAGAAGAGCTACCCAGGCTGGCCAATTCAATGCCTCTCCCCGCATCGACAGACCAACCTCCAGAACGCTCTCCACCAGCAGGACCTTCATCCACTCTGCGGTACCTGTGTGGAACAGCTTACCCGAAAAATGTAGTTCGAGATATTTCTGACAAGGATGCACAACCCTCCAAAAGCAGAGTACATAAGCACCTTAAATCACTCATTTAACTACTTTGTTACAACCCTTCACTCTAGCTACCCTAAGCTGCTGTGAACCACAGATTGGCCCATGTAGTTTCTCTGCTATAGTGCTCTCCAGCCTATACCAGAAATTGACTCTACTGTCACTCTCCATGGGGTATTCACTTTAGAAGTGTATATACAAAAACAAAAAACAAAAAACAAACCAAAAAAAACCTGTCTGATTTGTGTGAATTTAGGGTTTGTATTTTTGAAAGAATCCGCACTTTGGGATATACCTGAACAAAAATCCTTGCTTTGGGTGCTTTTGTTCGTGTAAAATCCCTGTTATGGGGTATCCCTGGAAAAAAAATCTTTGAATTTGGGTGCTTTTGTTTGTGTAAAATCCATGTTTAGGTCCTTGACTTGTTGAAATCCTAGCTTGGGTTACTTTTGAAAGTCAATGTACATGCATGGTAATAACATTTATACATGGGTGCCCCCCCCCCCCCCCAGTACCATGATAACTTCCGAACAACTGATCAGATTTTAATGAAACTTGGGTCAAGTATGTATGGACTTTAATGCAACAATTATCAAATTAGATTTTAGAGGTGGAAAGTTAAAGATTAAAAGAATGTTTGATTTTGGCTCATTACTATGATTACTTATAAACTGCTGAGTGTACTATCTCTTATCTTGCCTCTTGGTTCAAGTATCTAGCTTTTTACAACATTGCAGTGATAAGATGTTTTGTTTTAGTTGAAAGTTTGTGGTTCTTACGTGCAATGTCTGGGGATAACAAATATTAAAATTTGGCCAAGAGTGTAGAGACATACCTATTGACTACAACATAGTCAAATTGCTGCAGTGCAAAAATGAGATAATATTCTAGTTCAGCAATCAAAAATTAGTTTATCAGATTTACCAGACAACTGTCACCAAGACCCACTAAATGTATTGCTACATCAAAAGAGTTCATTTGAACATAGTTACATGATTGGTGGTATGATTGGTGGTAAAATATTTCTCAAGTCATAAGCACTAGGACTTATCAGGAATGATATTGTAATAATGACAGAAAAATCCCTTTAATTGAATAACCCAAATGCAGTGACTTGGTATTTTGAATAAATAATGTAAAAAGGGAGATATCAATCATGTTTCCAACATTAACTTGATACAGCTAAACATTGATCAGAATTTAGAGTTGAAAGGTCAAAGGTCAAATGGCCTTTTACATGTCTGAAATCACCTTGATCATCAGGATTTTAAACAAACTTGAATCGTGTGTCTGTGTACTATGATACAATTTGATGACCTGTAAGCACTAATAGGTTAAATGTCAAAGGTCATGGGACCTTAAATAAATTGGAAAGTGTGTACAAAGTATTTCATGACTGAAGAAAAGAGCAGCTTCACAGTATACAAGGTGAAGAGGTCACTAACATGTGGACCTTTAATACTGACCAGTCAAGATTGATCATTTCCTTTGTAATGAATGAATTAATATTTTAATGAACATAGTTATAATGAAATTTTGACAAAAAAGCAGTAGTTCATGTCCAAAAAAGTTATATTTAAGTCTTTTGCAGAAAAAAAGGTGCTGGTGTTAAGGACTTTGTTATAGTGGTAGTGCCCTGTATTGTCTATGAGGTTGGACAAATTTCTGGACTTGAAGTCAAAAGTCACCAATAGTCTGGTATGAAGCACTGTTGAATTACAAGGTCAAAGTTATGGGTGACAATCAGAATAAAATAGGTGATAGAGGGCAGAGGGTAATTCAGTTGTGATGCAGATGAATTTCTCTAGTCTAGTTACTTTATTAACTGGATCACTTGATATTAATTGTTAAATGTTAATAGCCTGCAAAAAAGAACTTACGAGCACTTCAGCTTTTGATTTAAAAATTGGCATCTCTGTATGAACATCAATAATGTGTTATCAAAATATGTATGAATTGTATTGACAGCTTTGTCATTTTTTCACTGAAGTGAAAAAGCAAATATTCACTAGTTTCATAATATCATGTAATATTTTTATATAACTGCAATTCTGTGTCAATGAATATACACAGTAATGACTTGGCATTCATATCAGTGTGAAAAACCTGAAACTTTATCTTACTCTAATTTAGGTCATGATCACACTAGGCACATTTGATGTAGGGACATGGAGTCGACCCTAGGTCGAAACCACTTCCCCCACTGATGTGAACACAAAACAAGTGGTTTCGACCCTACATCGACTCCACATCCACGATGTGGATCGAAACTACCTGATTGAGGTAGTTTCGACCCTTGGAGGCGAGTTAAATTTCGTAATGTGAACGCAATATGTGGAGTCGATCTGGATCGACTCCACATATACCGGAAGTGACCTAACGCACCAGGACGGGCTTTGCTCCATTCACTCCTCTCGGCTGGTATCGTCGCCGCAAAAATCAGTCCCGCTGTAACAATCATGCGGAGTAGCATTTGCCTTTGATAGATGGCAATGAAAGAATCATATATTGCATACATTTGTCGCAATCTAAATTTTGCACGAGATCGGCGAATGCGATTTCTACGGCGAAATGCAGTGTGCAAATACGACACAGCGGCAAATACAGTGTCGTCCATCTTGGATATGCCGACTGTCATTTTGTTTCTGTGGTAACGGCGCTTCACTATCGGGTCATTCTAACATCCGGGTAAGTGGATTCGTGCCACTGACGTCATAACTCACTTTTGATGTGGATTATTGCGGTAGTGTGAACGCGAACACAATGTGGATCGACACCACTTCACTACCTAGGTACGAACCCACGTATGTGTAATGTGATCACGACCTTAGCGTGCTATAGGTTGTGTAAATTACATGCTAATACGAAATCATTAAAACTTTGGTATAATTGTACAATTTTGTTCTTCTTGTCTCCTGATGATCCCCTGCCTATTTCTCTTAAATATATTCTCAATTTCTGTCACAGTGCCTACCAAGTCTACAAGCATTGCTTCTCTTAGATCCCACAGACTACTCACTCTTTTTCCTTTTCAACATACTACACATTCTATTTTCTATTGGGTTAAAACTGTTGCACTGAATTCTTTTGTCACCTACATGTACAGTAATAATTAGAAACCTCTAATTTTAGACTGTGATTATACTACTGAAGTAAATATCAAAATCTTATGTTTTGGACCTAACATTTGCCAAGTTTTGTGAAATAAAACGTAAAAACTTTGAAATTAAACTTGGTGTTGATTGGATGTCATATTTTCAGTGTTAGAGTTATTCCTTTGCTTATGAGTTTAGTTTCATTTTGGTGGTTCATGTATACTGCAGTTGTTGATCTTTCACAAGTTAGATACAAGCTGCAATGGTACAAATACAAGTTATACACACCGATTTACATGAAATAGTTTAAGTTTATTCACAAAACATAATATTGTAAACATATAGAGAACAGTACATATGACAAGGCATAATACTTTTAACAATGAGAACAGTACAAAAAAAAGATACAACAATAAGACACAAAAATTAATATTTTAGGGAGATTTTGTTATCCTACTGACAGTCTATTTCATATTTCCAAAAATTTCAATTTCATATTTTTCTTATAATTTACATAATTATCTTTTAATTCATATATACATGTTTGAATAAAAAATAAACTCATGTCCCACTCAGAGATATTAAAAATAGAGAGTATGGTTACTATGACAGTCTACATACAAGTATGTGTACAGCTTGTGTTTACACTGTATGAACTAGCTGCTGCCTCTCTGTTTTATAAGTTATCAAAATATTTTCAATATACTATGGGTATGATTGATAAAAATAATGTCTGCGGTTGTTAATGTAGTTTTCATTTGTGGCCTTTGATGTACAAAGGTTATTTTCTCATATTCACACCATGTTCAAATTGATATGAAATCATAACACGTCTGACTCTCCAATACGTTGGCGGTGTGATGTGTTCACACCACGTTGCGTAACTTGCTGTATTTCACATCACAAGCACCAATTTTCAACTTTTAATTGACACTTCACTACAAAATGTATACAGAATAATTCCTGATCAAATTGCATACACAGAACTCCCTATTGCTAAAAGGAAACAACTTCTTTATTCTCTATGTTACCACTAGTCAAAAGCGCACACTCAGATATGGGGTAAGGATGACTGAAGTTAATTCGGATGTCAAAATACAAAGCATTTATTACAGTATAACTCATTTTCAACTACATTTAATTGAATAGGTTTTGCTGGCTGACCTTTTGTTCTGCCCCACCTCAGGAAATAAATACACAAAAGAGTTAACAGCACTTGAGACATGCACAGTAAAATAAATTGCACTTTGTAAATATAACATCACAGATTCTAAGCTTTAGTCAGAATGGAAACTGAAAAAAGGGAGAAATATTTGTCTAGAGTAGTTGAAAGACAGATTACTGATCTGATATACTGGAAGGTCACAAATGTATTTTTGTATTCTGTATACAAAGCATATGCTAACAAACTTAAAAAAAACATGAATGGAAACCAGAGCATTGCCGTAATAACCCTTGGAGGGACAAATATGCAAAGGAGTACATCTTTAAATCATAGAAATGGTCCAAAGTATTGGTACTTTGATAAAGCAGTATTAATCTTGGTACCATGTGTACATTTCTGGATGGGAGTTAATTCATCACATACGGGGTGATTGAGGAATTCACAAGAAATTTTATGACATTGTTACAACATTCCACTGTCTGCTTTCCCAAACAAATGAAAAATGAAGATTTTCTCTTTTTTTAAACACTGTGTCCTTGTACCAGCAGAAAACTTATGCTGGAAATTTGAAGTAGTCTATGATTTCTGTATGAAACAGAAAGAAAGAAACCCTTGTCAAACAAGATTTCTTTACATTCCGTACAACAAATCTCATTTCTGGCGCTATTCAAGATTCAAAATAGAGAATTTGTCTTGACACGCCTCCTGGCCAAAAACCTACCCACAGTTAAATGATCATAAAAGATATCTTTAACTTTTAAGCTGTAGATTGCATTTAATTTGGATCATTTGTTTCTACTTCTTACCCCAGAAATCTCTATGCAGAAAATATTTAAATTTTGGGTACATAAGTCAAATTGTCTATAGTTTTTTATATGAATTTTTCTTACACATTGTGTAGGTGTAGGTATTTTCAGAGAGTGGAATGTACAGACTGGTGAAATATTGTACACCTTACAATCATAGCAAGCAGTGTACAATCATCAAGAAATACATTTCTGAAAGCCATACTGGTGTCTTTTACCATCTGAAAACTTCTCATTAATGACTGAAGTAATGCTTCAAGCACAACTTTGAGGCAGAAGCAGTAATATACAATTAATGTATGGTTGAGTGTGCATTAGTGCAACACGAAATGGTATTTAACTCGGTGATAACGCACAAAAACAGTATGCCAAGTGCATTAGCACCAAGTTAAACACCAGAGTGTTGCCAGATCATACCAATGCACAACCTCTACCATACATTAATTGTTTTATAACGGATCTGCAATCTTGTGTTTTTACTGATCAGATTAGCAGTGCATCAGTTTATTGTACACACTGTGTTACCACAAGTTATAAATGCACTGGGGCTATACAGTGATATTCATACTGTGACTGATACTTGACTGAAAATAATGCACTTACATGTAGCCTAAATCATACATTCTCATTGGCTATAATAGCCTTATAATAACTAATAATGCATTTTCTTCTCACTATATTGCCTTTCTGATCATTTCCAAACCAAATGATGAAATTAAAACAGTACTCTTGGGGATTGCATATTACCCTGTTATATTTATATGCAAATAATGACAAGGCGTACATAGACAAAGAAGGAAAAAATTTGATAGACACTTAGTTGGTTTAACAATAAATGCACTGTACACAATACAGAAATAGGATCTACATCAGTCAATAAGAAATATTTTGTACATATGAGCATTTGTACAGGATAGTAGATGCAGCTTTTGACACAAAGTTTGTTCCAATTTACAGCACCATGCACCAAAGTATGCATTTTGTTAGCACAATGTAGGATATAAATGATAATACTCTCGCATAAAATTTATTTTTATTCACAATATGATTTACAATTAATAGAAATTAATAAACAACTCACCATATTATTAAGTACATAATATAAATGGAAAAATAGCATTTACTTGATATACTTTTTTCTGCAAGATTATTTCACATTTATTCAATTTTGCATAATTCATAATCAATATGAAATCAACTATTTTTTATTTTACAAAATAATATATTTCTGTATATTTATATGATGAGATTTACACTTAATTTGTAGTATTATTTACAAGTTATAATTATACAAATTCATCACATGGAAGATCACAACACCATGCCAAGCTTTTTGTTATCCAAACATTCAGCTATTTACATGACTATCCACAGTCCTTTAAAAATACAGAAACATTAACTTCTGTAAGATTCTGTACATTTTCCTTCGTTTGCAGAAAGTGAACAGAAATGATCAAGTTTCTGCATTCTCAGCTATATCAATCCACCCCCACCCTCCGTCCCAATGCCAGAGTGTATTTACACATTTATAAATCTGACTGTTAATTTCAGAAAGATTTCCCTTGATTTATTTCCTTCACATTAACCCATTGAAGATGGTGTGATTTTACTTAAACACACATTTCCCATAGACCTCAAGATGATATATTTTGTGTCTAGTCTTCAACGGGTTAAGAATTATTGTTTTAGATAACTCAAATGAAGCAGTGTGTTGTGATCCATCCAAATGCTAAAAAGAAACATACATGTACATGTAGTTCGCTTATCAAAGTAAACCCCATTGCACAATTACCTTCCACATTTTCAGCTATTTCACTTGACTGCTTCCATTTTATGTTCATCCTTCAGTATATTAAAAACCCTATGCCATGTTCGTAGCTATCAAATTTTGCCAAGCATCACTGAAAAATTGTGTCCAACAATTGCCTGTTAGCATGCGAGTGCCATTTTTTTCAATCATGTAAGATATACAGTATTACTTTTGTGCTAACAGGAGGTGATCCTCTAATTAGGAACTCCACTCGTCGTAGATCATCTCTTTTCTCTTATTCATAGAGATACAAACTATAGCAGTAGAAATACAGAAATTGAACAATGCTTTATGACCAAAATTGGGCCAATAAATCTGCAGATGATTCTCTCACTTTGGTTTTGAATGTGTCCATCTACAACCTTCTTCTGTATTTCGGCTGCTCCCACAAGTTAAGGGTCGCCACAGCAAATAGTCTATCCACCACTATGTATTCTGTGATAGAGTGTGTCTAACTGCAACTTACAGGTTCAAAATTCTTCACATTCTCAACTGAGTCACATTAAATGACATTGTCCATGGAATAAGCACATCACTTTGCGAGAGCCATCAGTGAAAGAAAGAAGAATAACACTCCAAATTTCTTGACACCAAATCACAAGTACAGTTGTAGGAGTTTACTGCACCATGTTGTCCAGGCTTATGTAGTTTAATTATTACACATAAGAGACCGGCGTGTTCTCGTACTCCGTTGAAACCTGACTCCCTCCTCGCTTCTTACCAGTGGGCGGTGGCGGGGCAGCCCGAGCCTAGAAAGGATTGAAGAATGGTAGAAAAGGGAAAAAATAAGGGTGTTCTGCATTAAACGCTTTCTTCCTACAGTTGCTATGCCTCAAAGTTTGATCATGAAAACTAGAAACTCTAGTCAACCGTCAGTTAAATTGCTTCTTTTAAAAAGTGAAAATGAATGACCAGTTTTACCATACACAATTTTTCCCTATACACTATACTGTTAGAATAAATCCTGAAATTGACATCCATGATCAAGGTATTATTATCTAAAGGTAAATGACATGACTGGGGTTAGTCCTCAACTTGAGGTAAAAACTATTCTAGAATCAAGTAAACTATGCTGGGATTCTACTGTGAAAATTTTTTAGTCAAAAGTTTACTCATTATAAAATAATGTCCATCAGTATGCCTTGTAACAGACAAATTTGTAGTGTAGTCTTCTATAGCCCCATTCAGATAGACAAATGTGTAGCTGCGGCGGCTCAGATCGGTCTTGAAACGCTCCGATGACCCCCTTCATATAGCCCACAATTCGCGTAGCAACTGCACCTTTTCGCCGTCTTAAACCATTCACACAGAAACCAGGAAGGTGGAGTCGCTACTTGCCTTGCGATACCGGAAAAGTGTAGATCATATAGGCCCCCTACGTGCGATTGTCTTTTGTTTTTCGGCGCGGATGTTGGTGAACTCTGCATGCATCACTGCGCAATGAGTAGCACAGGCGGCTTAACTCATTCAGACAGAAGGTGTAGCATATCAGCTACTCCTTTTCACCGGCTCTGAAACACCTCCGGAGGTGTTTCAGAGTGGGCTCATAGCGGGCGCACTTAATACACCTTTTCGCCGGCTTGAACCATTCAGACAGAAAGTGGAGGAGTAGCAGAGCCGGCGAATTTGGGCTATCTGAATGGGGTTAAAGATGATTAAAGCTATCGTGCCTCGATAAACTTAAACTGCTGGCCTATTCATGCTTGATTCTCCTCAAGGGAGATCCACTCCAGCTGGTGTACATTTGGTTTATCTTTCAACCAGTTTAGTTCTCAAGGCATTTTAATTATTTCTCCCAATCATGTCACTGAGCTTTAATGTACACTGTATTTAGTGACATTATATTTTTAGTGACATTATATTTTTGTAAACTGTTTTGTATTCTTAGCTGTTCACTTATCTATTTGAACAACATTATACAGTCCAAACACCAAAGTTTTTATTATTTTCTTTTTAATTGGATGTCCATAATGTGAAAGAATGTCATAAAGTGGCTTCTTTTTCACATGGATTTAGGGCTATTTGTTTCATGTGAAGGGAATTCTGGTGAAAATTCAAGAAGGACCCAATGTGTGATAAATCTATGATACAATTCATATTAGGATTTGACCACTGAATGGTGTATTTCGTCTGTGTATTGTCTATGGACAATAACCCTTTTTTGCCTTGAGCCGACGATTTATACTTCACAGTAATGAAACTGAGACAAACCTGACTTGTGTAAACAACAAATGAAGCGTAACAGTCATCAAAACTAACACAAAGAATTTTTTGTTTATATTTATCTTTTATGGTGTGAATTTAGACAAAGTGAATAATAGTTATGTTGCATTCCAGATACATATACCTTATTATAATTTCCATCTTACAAGTTCCTTATTTCATACAGTACTACAAACATCACCCTGTTTAATTCAAAATGTTGTATCTCAGTTCTTTAAACCAGATTTGCTTTTCTCCAAATCTCAGAGTTCAATCTCATTAGATAAACCACTGCGGGAAGTTTAGAGAGAAAATTTGCATTGTTTTCTAGTTTTTTTAAGCAGCCAATTTTTTGGCTGCTTGAACATTCGTCAGTTATGTGTAAATGCTTTTATCTCATTAGCAACAATATAAACATTATACTAAGAGCATAAAAATATATCCAGTTGTCACACAATGTAGCGAATGCTGAAGTA
The DNA here is from genome assembly GCA_001188425.1 of Eucidaris tribuloides. NCBI lineage: Eukaryota > Metazoa > Echinodermata > Echinoidea > Cidaroida > Cidaridae > Eucidaris > Eucidaris tribuloides. The sequence continues at coordinate 22,836 of JZLH01S0047807.1, forward strand.
TGCACGGTTATGATTACAACTGCTAATTTTCATCAGACAATGTAGAAGAGGCAAGTGTTAAATTTATCCTGGTGGTCCAATCGTTTGTTGACTATAACCACCATTGAAACATAATAGATTAAAATATTAATTTTGGATATTTGAGTATAAATCGTACTAGACCAAAGGCATTACCAGCACAGATTGCTATTGGCCGATATAATGGTGCAGCAACGTTCAATCATGGGACACTCCCAGATGCACTGAATCCTCACAGCCGCTATAAACCTGCGTGCATGGCTCTCTTTCTACACTGCCTGTTGAAGGCTAGCAGTTATATCCAAAATGTTGCAATGCCTCCAATGGTTCAAGGACTACTCCCCCAAAGGACAACTCGCCCAGGGACGACTCCCACCTGACAACTCCATCGAAAGACAACTCCCCCAGAGAAAAAAAATCCCTGGAGGTCAGCTCCCCCCCCCCCTCGATAACAACTTTCCCAAAGGACAACTCCCCTGGAGGACAACCCCCTCGGCAAAGTTTAACAATGTTTCCAGTCTACGAAGTCTGATTTGACAGCCGAAGAGATGTCCTCCAGGAGAGTTGTCCTCTGGTGGAGTTGTTCTCTGGGGGAGATGTCTCTAGGGGAAGCTGTCCTCCAGGGCAGTTGTTCTCCAGGGCAGTTGGTAGGTGGGAGTCGTTCCTGGGAGTGTTTTCCTCAAAAGTACTCTTGACACAACTTCCAAAGTTTGCTTCATCATGCGACAACTGGATATGAGTTTACTCACTCATCCTTCTACCACAAATGATCAACATCTTTCATGCTAAATATAATGCTGTACATACACAACAAATGGACAGATGGATCCCCGTGACTTACTGGTTTGAAAGATGATGATGATGATGTGGATGAGACGGGGCTGGCAGTGGCCGATCTGGAGACCTCCAGATTGGAAGGAGATGGTACCATGTACCCACATTCACCTGATGCTAAATGATGGTAGAGTACAAAACAAAGATCTTTTAACAATGATGAGCAACATCAACAGTCACAAACAACTTTAACAACACAGTTAAAAGTAAATGACATGATTGGGGATGGTCCTAAACTCAAGATGAAACTATTCTAGAATCAAGTAAACTGTGCAAGGATTCTATTGTGAAAATTTTGTAGTCAAAAGTTGACCCATTCTAAAATAAATTACATCAGTATGCCTTGTAACAGACAAATCTGTTCTGTAGGTTTCTATGGGACTCTATTTCATTTAGGGCTGAAGAGAAACAAAATGCTAGTAAGTTCATGCTTGATTAGGCTTAAGTAAACAAATTCAAGATCAATCCTTCCAGCCAGGAGATACACTCCATCTGGTGTATCCATTAGTATATCTTTCACTTTTTTATATCTCCCAATCATGTCACTGCCCTTTAACAACAAAAATGACAATTTTATTCTTAGTAGTTCATATCAACTCTTAACAGGTCAAGCATTTTTTGAACTATGCCACATTTAGCAAATTTCGGAGTATGACATCACCTTCAAACAGTTTAACCTTTTAAACATGCATATTTGAGTAAAAACTGGTGCATATAAACATATAGTCATTCTGATAATGTAGTTTTTATTTTTATATTGTTAAAATGTCCAGTTTGGTTGGAGAGGAGACAGGAATCATATCAATTCCTTGTTTGTTTGGTTTTTTTAACACAGTACCACAATCAGATGATTTTGAGTTCCCTACCATTTTGTAACTCTTCCATAATGTAACACAAGTAACAGCTGCAATATTTACTTTCATATCACCATTTCAACCCCCTTCCACTCATCTTGTGATACTTTAAATAACTATGAAATAAAGAAGCCCTGAACAGACCCACATCGCCATTGGGGCATAACCCCATCCCCACCCTACAACCCCAACCCAAACCCCAACCCCACTACCCTCAACCCCACCCAATACCCCCAACCCCACCTACTTTACATTTCAGATATAAGTTTAATGTTTAGTGTTGTGGGCAGCTTAAACAAGACCCACTCCTCCCCCTCCCCCAATCCCTATCCCCCTCCCATCTCCCCTCCCCCAATCCCTATCCCCCTCCCATCTCCCCCTGCCCCACCCCCTTCCCCTCCAATGGCCCACACCCTGAGGTGTGCAATGCAAAAACATAGACACAATTCCTACCTGTCTCATTGACTGAAGCTGGTCTCTCCGGGTCCACCTCTTCATAGTCTGGGTCCCCTTCCTGGTCAATAACAACATCTGGGGGAAGGGAGGGGGCAAGAACTCAGGTGGTGCGAAGGAGGGTTCTGCCATGTCATACTCATTACCCTGGTTGGAATAGTTGTCCCCCTGTAATGGTAGGAAATACATGGAAATGAACATGTTATGTACACGACTAGAATCCATCTCTGAAACTATGATTACATAATGGTCATGTCCCACTGTCAATATTAATTACAAAATACAATGTATGTGTACCTTTGATTCAGCAATTTAGCTCTTAACAAACATTTTTGGAGATATTACCAAAAAATGGAACCAATATAATGTATATTAATAATTTGACATTTGAAAAGGAATGTTAATTTCCATAAGCTCTGTAGTATACATTAAAAATTTGCACCTCTCTTACTTAAATCATTTGGTGGTATTTATCACTACAAATAACAATAGAGGTGTTTGCAATTTTGCTCCCACAACCCCCCCCCCCACCCCTCACCCCACCGTTAAATGTGGATGCAAGCCAATGGTCTGGCAAAGTTTGCATGATGAAGCCATGCAGGTGAAGACCACAAAATGCCATCGCTAGCATGATGCATGAAGTTATCATGCCCTAGCATGTGAAGACATTATGGAATGACGAGGGAAATGACATGATTAAAGCTGATCTAGAATTGACAGTTTCTCAATTTATCATTCTTCAAATTTTTATTTCAAGTGTGTACATTTAAGAATTTTGCTGAGTTTGTCAATTTTGCAATTTTGACGGGAGTTGCTAAAACTACATCTAACAAGACAGGTGAAAACTACCATGCTGCAAACCGTGATTGCATGTCGAGACACATTGCATTTATAGCTGTAGCCTCCACATATGTTTCAAGCCATGCAACATGCAAGCTACACCAACACCGTAGAGTTTATAATAGTTTTAATCCATGTTTGGCAGATAATTTGACACATTTAAAGTGACACATTCCTCAAATATATGTGTGCTTAAATTAACAGCATCTGTTCACATCAAATGTCTTCATTGTTCAAATTTTACGTTACTACAAAAAGAAGTCATTAAATGTTAGTATAACATGGAAGGTACGGAAAGATCATATTGAGAAATAGAAATGAAAGCCAACGGTAGATTTAAGAGACATTACATAAAAACTAAAATATTATATATTATCTAAGATAAAATCTGACAGTAGATTTAAGAGACAGTTATATCAAAACTAATATATTTTCTTAGTTATCGGAATTACCCATCACTGGTTAATATGGCTGGCAAATAATTTTGATTTAAAGAAAAGCTGTTTTGGTTTTTCTGCATCTAACCAACATCCTATCCTACATCTACAGTTTCAGTTTAAAAGGGACAATCTACATTCAAAACTAAAAGAAAAGTCCCATTATACTCACTCCACTGATTATACATACACATTTACAATCATTATTTACAACAAAAGTAGCGAACAATTCATATTTATCCAACTGATTGAAATATTTCCATCTGTTTGCACAAGGTCAATCTGGGAGTCTGAAACTTGTAACTTTCCATTCACAAATACCTCAACATCATAAGAATCTTAAATTACTAAAACATTCAAGAAACACAAATCAATATATTTTGAATGAATTAGCTTGATGCTTGAGTGGTGTGTTTTTACTTTGAGCTTATCATGTACCGGTAATTAAAACATACAACACTATGCTTTCATCAAAAGTGATCTAAGATTTATTTTAAGTTCAAATGAACCAGTCTCCACTAAATAAAAGACAAAAAAATATATGAAAGGGTGATAAGAAGGTAATAAAAAAAATATGCTTCACCCAGAACATGAACAAGGACACTTTGAAACTTTCCAATGTGCACATGCTCAAAGCCAAGGAGAGATGTAGGGAAACAAAGAGAGGATTTCATGTCAGCAAAGTGCCAATCTCATACAAAAAGTCATTTCATATATGTGAGCCTTCCAGTGGAGAGAGCCTTACAAAATTCCAGTATGGAAAAGAATAAAATCACTTCAAATCTTGCTGCGACTATTATTGATCATGAATGCAAATATTAATTCTGTTTTTAAAATAGGAAAATATGCCAATGTGAGGGAATCTTTCGTTAATTTAAAAAATGTCAGAATTCAAAATCGCTTTTCACAAACTGTACACATATTTTGTTTCTGCAGGGCTGCTGATTTGATGTGGACGAGTGACAATTTTTCATTTGTCAAATGAAACAGACATTTGATAGAATCTATTTTAAGTGACCAGAGAATTGAATCAACCGTCCAATTGCTGATTGAGAAGTTTGGTTGTATATCCAACTGAGAAGGTCATTAAATGAGACACAGGCAGCGACGTTCAAACCATGATGCAACAAGGGGCGTCAAACTGACAAAGAGTGAGATAGCGTGCCTGTTTCCTTGTCGGTTGTGGACTATTCCGAGGACTGGAGCAAGGGTTGTTTGAGGTTGTGGGGGATGCGCTAATGACAGAGACAGTGTCAGTGGTTGTGGCAGCATTGGTGGTGGTGTTGGCAGAGGAAGTCGAGTGGATAGTAGCAGTAACAGTAATTGTGTTAGAGTTGTCAGTTGTGGTAAGGTTGTCATTTGTGGTGGCAGCGGTGGGATCATAAGTTGTGGTGGGCGTGTCACATGCAGAGCGGATGCCATTTGGTGTGACAGGGGCGGGAGTTTCAGAGGCCCGCCTGTGGGACGGAATGTCGGGAGCACGTCTGCGGGTTCGACACGGGGAGCAGCTACGAGACCGGATGTGTCGGTTCTTTTTGTCTTCGGGAGTACGGAGTCTAAACGAATTCCTACGGGGTATACGTGAATCTTGTGGGTCGAGGGAAGTGCTCTTGGTAACTACCATATCATCAGACAGACTAGGGGTCAGTAACGGGGTAGGAGAGGGATCAACAGTAGCACCACCAAACGTAGAGGCTCTATTTTTGGACCAGAAGGTGTTGAGATTTCGGAGATGCCGTTCAAGGGAAGGACTGATCACTCGGCTCGAGACCCGTCTGTTATTTGTGCCTGGCATGGCACTTGGGCAGCTGGACTTTACGTAGATGTTTGGACTAGAGCATTTCCTCTGTTTCTGCTGATGGATCAGCGAAGCCGTGGGGCAGCTCAACTTACGCTGTTGATTCTTGTCTTTGTCATCCTCAGCGTGACTCCCTATTTCCCCACAGTCAAATGAAGCAGACTGTTTCATCACAATTAGTTTGGGGCTTTTGTTTTCAGTTTTTTCTTCATCCTCTTTCGTTTCCTGTTTAGTTCTCTGATCACGTGCGGTGACGACTGCATAGCAACTAGCATCTTGTTTAATCTCTGGAGTGCCTAGAGATTTCAAGTCCAGACATAACTCTGACAGCCTTTCTGGACAGCTATTCTGACGGTTATGTTTCTTATCCAAGCCACTACCGAGTCGGATGGGTCTTCGGATATCGAGACTATTTGTGTGGTTAATAATGAGAGGAGGACTTTTAAGCAAACTACTTGATCTTGGGTTGATTGGTGGGGCAATCCTCGTGCTGTACATATTATTGTCGTCCACAAACAGGTCTGAGCTAGAACTAGATTTGACTTTGAACAACTGACATGTGCTGTATGCTTTCCTCTTAGAATTTGGACTTTGTGGTGGCTTGTTTTCACCATTTTGGTAAATCAATTTTGAATGTGGACTTTGTTGTGGATTGCTATCACCATTTGGATTCTGTTGTGGCATGCTTTCACAATTGTGGGACATCTTTGAATTTGGACTTTGTGGTGGCTTGCTCTCACCATTTTCGTAAATCATTTTGGAATTTGGATTTTGTTGTGGTCTGCTTTCACCATTTTGGTAAATCATCTTGGAATTTTGGCTTTGTTGTGAATTGCTGTCATCATTTGAACTTTGTTGAGGCATGCTTTTACAATTGTGGGACATCATCTTAGAATTTGGACTTTGTTGTGGCTTGCTGTCACCATTTTGGTAAATCATTTTTGAATTTGGATTTTGTGTGATCTG